>JAKWBI020000372.1:0-48789 GCA_022664585.2 Zalerion maritima
CCACTCCCCCCCCCCCCTCACCCCCCTACCCCCCCCCCCCCCCCCCAATTTTTTCAGCTGTACCCCTGGTTAACAATCAAAACAAACTATGTATCTGTTTTTTTTTTTTTTTTTTTTTTTTTTTTTTTTTTTTCAGTATTATATATTTATTATATACATAGATATATACATATGTTGTATAGTCACTTCGTGTTCCTCTTCCATCGGCATCTATGTAGACATCCGACTACTGCTGCTGCTACTACTACTACACTACAGCCCGCTACTACGCAACACCCAAAAATCCCACGCTTAAGCGCCGTGCATTCACATGAAATATAATCCTAATATTCGTCCGCTAGTTCATCGGCATTGACATCTGCATCTCCTTTTCTCGTCGGTTATGAAGAATTCTTCTTTATATTTCATGATGTTCACGTCATTATATATGATACAAGGTTACCTTCACTCCTTCACTCCTTCCCCCCTTCCTTCCTTGCCTAGGTAGCTTCATGGGCTCGGAAGATCAGATTCTGCTGGCTTTCCAGCGTCCCACTCTTGTCGTAGCGATGATACGTAGTCCCTTCCCTTTCTCCCCTTATCCTGTCTGTATTCAGCATATCCCATTTGCATATCCATGTTCTTTCTTGCTTTCTGCCTGTTTCTCGTACTCCCTCGCTGACTGCCCTGTAACACATGTATAGAAAAAGTTGGTCGTCTCTGATCATAGGCCCTAGAAGACCTCTCCCTTCAAGGCAACAAGAAAATGCGAGGTTAACTCGATATTTAGCCGCAAATTCTGGCTTGTGTGCCCATACAAAGAAATGAGATTTTCATCTTCAGTTTTCTCCAAATGGGTATCAGCTGTCTGATTTGGTGCCTCCGGGCTAAACCTCTCTCTCTCCGACCCGTTAATTATGAATGCTGATGGCTCCACTCTCCCCAACCACTTAACGTGCATTAACGGGATCCTACAGCTTCGTCTCCTCCTCTTTCTGAAAAGATATGCAGGCAGGCCGTTGAAAGACCAAGTTTAGTCCTCCTCGTCTGCTGTATGGAATGCAAATCTCCATGTCCCTCTCCTTCTCCAACCATCGAACGCCAACTAAGCAACCCCATACAAGCCCCCTCCGCATGATGTGAAAGAAGGCGAAAATGAGAAACACATGAGCGAGCAAAATGGCGGCAAAATGTCCGGCCCGATAGCGAGGGAAAAAAAGATCGGGACTCCGAGTGGTATCGATTCTCTGGTTCGTTGCGCTACACACAAAAATCAAGCGGATAAAAAGGAAAGACAACGATGGTGTCTAATGGTGGGAATGAACTGGGAGCGCCATTGGTATCGCGATCTTTGGTACCTGGCGGAGTAGTGGTGCTGTATTTAGAGCTGAAAAAATATTTCCTCCAGCTCATGTAGTTCCATTTGCGTAGCGCAGTCATCATCGTCGTCATAATCGGGACCTCCTCTGGTTTGGCGTTCAGAAGACCTAGCTTCCTAGCCCTGGGCCTCTCCACCATCGTCCGCTGTGATGGGTGTAGGTTGGGGTGAAGGAGAAAGGTTAATGGAGATCTTGGTTCCGTTCCCAGAGCCGCCCATGCTTCCCTTCTTTCTTCGTAGAGCGGCTCCGCCCAGTATGGAATTCGACGAGTTAGAGTTTATCGATGTACTATTCCGCCGTTTGTTCGCCATAAGGTTTCCAAGCTCGTCTTCGTCATCCTCTTCACGCCGTCGCTTTTCCGACAGTCTCTCTGGGGGTTTCACGGCTGACGGTGGTGTTCCCGGGTCCGAGTTTTCGTCGCTAACAGAGCCGCTTGGTGTCGCTTCGGGTGTGGACGTTGTTATTTTTGTTTCCACCGTCTCATCCGGCTCCTCATCCGACACGTAGTCCACAAGTGGTCGTGACGGGGTTGTGTTGCCATTAGCGGCTGGGACGGTTTTCTCCGCCTTGCGAGGTAGTTCTTCATCCTCGTCCTCCTCTTCCTTGCTCCAGTATTCCTCTTCAACCGGATCCATTGTGATGTGCTCCATGAGGCCCCTCGTGTTGCCAGCATTCGGCCTCCGCGCAATGTCATCTGCCTCGAGTTCAACCAAGCTTTCCTGGTTGATAGAAAATCCCCGGGTGGCATCATATTGATGAACCATGTCGCGGAAAGTGTCCAGATTCGAGAGCTCGATCAGTTTCTCGCGGAAATTCTCCACGAGGTACTTCATCAATTCGCGCAAGTTCTCTTTCCTGATGTATTCAAATAGGTCGAGCCCAGCTGAGCTGAGAAGGTTGTCTCTTGGCATAGCGTCCGCAAGAGCCATGAGGATGGGCCCGAAGACATGCTGGTCGGTCAGTTGCTTGAGATAAAATTCGTCCTGCATACTAATGAGATGGCGGAAGAACCGTATCGAGACTAGAAACAAATCTTTGTATTAACAGCAATTCATGTAAGGAATGGAGATTGGACTTCGGGGTTTTGAGGTTGAGAAAAGGGTTAGGCAGGTTGGTCGGTATTAGCCGCAGTAGTGGTGTTTTTTTGTCTGGTATGGATGGATGATGAGTGCCAGCGGGAGGGTGGGAGGTTAATAGAGAGATTCAACATACCAAGTTTGAGGTACTTCTCGGGAGAGGCAAGGAGCTGGATGACCCTTTGGGGAATGTTCCTCTGCATTAGGAAGTATTTGCTTCGGTGCTGATGCTGGCGGATAAAGAAGATCATAATCTCGATCAAGTAGCCGAACATGGAAGCTTGTTGGTGGGTGAACTTGATGTCTTCACGCCCTTCGAGATCGAGCAGAGGCTTGAAGAGCTTCTCCGCAGAGGTCTCGTAGAAGTGAACCAGCAACACTTCTTGGTTGGGGTCCATGTTAGATTGTGCCCGAAACCGAGCCTGGAGCTCTGCGTTGCTCTTTCCGTACTGCTCCGCTGACTGCATCTGCGCTTGGGGAGGGCAGTGATCCAGCAACACCTTCAACGCATCCGATATCTGAGACTTGACACCAAGGTCGACTTCTACGAGTAGCAGGTCTATGAGGGAGTCGGTCAACAGCCCCTGCTTCTCGTGTATTTGTCGGTGTAATGTTTGTCGGATCATTTGCGGATCGTGGTCGATCATGGAAACCAAGATGTCCGTCGCCCCAACGCGGACGGACACATTGGTGTGTCGAAGCCCATAGTTTATGACCCTAAGTAGCCCATGGGCGATGAAGTTGTTGTAGAGGCTTTGCCTCGCTGGCGGTTGCAGGCTCTTCGCAATGGCGCAGCACTGCTGTATGAAGAGCACGGCGTCCTTTTTCCTCTCAAGGTCTTGGTTCTGGGGGTTGAAGATTCCAAAGAGATCGGCCAGGAACTGAACGTTTGCTTGGAGGTGGTTTACTATGTCAACCTGGTTGAAGAAGATGAGGGAGTTCAGGACGGAGAAGGTGGGGTCGTCGAGAATCCTTGCCAGAACAACGTCCTTGAGGTACTGTAACCTGTAAGTTTGGTGTATTTTCCTCTTTATTGTCTCGTCGTCGATAGGAACCACCTCCTTATATCGGCCCTGGTCAGCTAGCCATTGGCGGTGGTTCGCCTTGTGAGTGGGGAAGTCGGGGTCGTATTCGAGGGCTCCCACAACGCCAATAACAAATTCATCCGAGACGGATTGCTCAATGATTGTCGTGTCGTTTAGCAGGATAACGGTCTTCATGATGTTGCACAATCTGTGGAGGTCTCCAACGCTCTCAAATTCTTCGGCCATCTCGACTAGGGGAATCAATTTGCCGATGTAACCCTCGTTGTAGATGTACTTGGCGAGGGCGTCTCTACCTGTAGTGGTCGTGTTAAGACCGCGCATAGCGACTTCGACCTCGGTAAGGTTGCCTATCTCGGGGGTGGGAAGGCTGACGGGGTTTGGAAGGTCCATAGCGAGGTCATCTGAGAGGCTGTCGTCTTGGGCGCCAGCGATGCCGCCCGGCATTGTCTGCTGGACGGCGTTGACGAATTTCCTGATTGTTACACACGTTAGGTGGGATGGGACAGGCAGGACAAAACTAGACTTTGGTGGGGAATACAATCGTACCATATCATCGCACAACCATCAGCTTCCTGAAAACTCAACGCCATGTCGAGTCCCGAAACAGGTTCTGTCCACACGATCAAAGTTTCTGTTGCTACCGTCAGCAATTTTGGTTAAAGCAGATACACAAGTGGACGGCAAGACGTACCTTGTTGTTTTTGGAAGCCATCTTCCTTAGAGATGCGCGTCTCCAGTATACACCTATCCGACTGGTCCTCCGAGTGGACAACCACCCTGGGATCTTTTGGCTGGCCATCTTCGGACTGTTGATGAAGGAAGCGCGTCAGTATTCCGGGCGTCAAATATACACCATTGAGCGATATTCATGTCGAACAGCGACACACAAGGGGTCCGTGTCGTAGTGAAGACTTGCGCGATAGTTACGACAAGGTTTCTATCCGCCGATAGTTGATCGGGCGTCGCTGTGAAGCGGTGGCCACGACGGAAGAGAGACGGTAATAGCGCGACAAGGGGCGGAAAGGCCGACGAGGATGGTGACGACGATGCGAGATAACCGAGGAGAATAAAGTGAAAGTTCAACTTACAACTTGGTAGATTGCAGTGCAAAAGCCAGTACCTCGGTCGAACCAGTCATTGTTCCTCAACTCGTAGACCTTTACGCGCTTCTTCTCCGATGACTGATGAGGCACCTGCTGTGCCATCATCAAAGGCTCGTCGCCCCCCTCTGTGGCAAGGCGACCGTAACTTGAGAGGCAGGAGTTTAAATCGAAATGCTGCTGGAGGGAGAGTTCCGAGTCGGTCTGGCTTGTCAGAGTGAGCGCCACGGTTCAGTCTTGGGTGCGCCCGGGGTGAGGCGGCGCGATTCAGGGTTCGAGGGACAAGTTGACCGATTGGGGAGCGTCACGACAGTTCGGGCGGCGGAGCAGCACGCACACGCGAGGAGGTGGTGGGATAACGGGTGGAGATGGCACGATGGCACGCGGTCGCTGCCTCAGTCCTCTTGCGTCGATCGGGTTGCTGTCGAAGCGTCAAAGCGTTTCGAGTGGATTGATGGGATTTTTCTGCTTTTCCTGGCCGGACTTGGGGGTGCACGAGGGGAATACGTCACGACGGGATTTAGGCAGGGTTCTAGGCAAGTCGGGGAAGGATTCTAGCTGATCGCGGCGGGAAATGTTGATTGCCAATTGTCAATGTGTCTCGCCCGCAATGCAGCCTGTTGCGGTTCGTGAGACTGGGACCTTGGGGTGGGCTGGGCCAGGGCTTTCAAGGCTTGAGGCGGATCGAATCGAATGGTGAACGGTGGATGGATGGTTCAGAGTTGGGATAAGAAAAGCCGGGCGGCTGGGCAGCAGCAGCAAGTGCCAGGCCACGCAACAGTGTGCTGGGGCTTGCCAGGAGTACCGGTGGGCAGGATTATTACACAGTACGAGTACCAGGACTGCTGGCAGCAGCGGACGCTAAAGCCAGAGCGAGCGATACACACAGTGCGATCATGGACTTGGAAAAAGCCCGACCGAATGAATCAGGTCCGAAAATTTGGGGGCTTCTAAGGTGGAGCTACTGTAGCTAACGTGTGGAAAGCCGGGAAGAGGGTCGATTTCGATCTGGAAATTCAGTCGCCGGCGTACGGAGAAATTGGATGCTACGTACACAAACAGTACTGGACGGACTTGACGATGGCAGTTCGCAATGTGTGTGAAGGCAAGGTATGTAGGTGGAGTGGGTGCAGTGGTGGTGGGCGCGCAAGGCTTGAACAACAATGATGTGCGAGTCGAAGAGCTGTCTTCAATGCCCGATCTGCGGAAGGTGAAGGCGGGTCTCATCCCAAGGACTACTCCTCTCCTTCTCTCTCCTCTTCTCTGCACCACACGACTTCTTGGCGCTCAGACCAGCCTGGTCCCAGCTGGGGGGCCTGTCTGGGGCCCTGACCGCTATCAGTGGACAGTGATAACGCACTTTGACATCCCCACCGCCCACCCCCGGGAAATTTCAGAGAGAGGTACTCTCCTCCCCACCACATGTTAGCGGGGTCTTCAGGTAATTCGTGGCAAACAGGTAAACTCGGGGCCAGGCTGGGATTGGCCACAGCAGCGCCACCTACCCAAAATAACCCCCATTGAAATCGATTTCTTTGGGGACCAGCTCCACAATCAATGCGGATCCCCGAGGCACAGACCAAGCATGACCTCAACTTAAAGCCCCTACAGACGGGTGGGATGGAACAATGATAATCCCCTTCTTATTTTTTCCTAATCGGGCAGCCTGGGCTTGCCCGCGCTATGCCCATTGTGGTCCATCCTCTCTTTCCCGCTTTCGTCGCCGCCTCAAAACCACCCCCATGGGCTCCAGCGCACCAGTGGATGTACACATGTATCCTGCTGGCTGATAAGCTTTTTGCTTTTCAGCCGCACTGCCCTTTTGATCGCCCACACATGCCTGGAATTCGCTAGAGTCCAGCTGTTCGCGAACCATTGACCCCTCTTTCACCCCAAGCGCTTCCCTGCAGCTGTCGTTCGTAGAATCAAAATTTGAGAATAGGGTGCTTTACCCACAGTACACCAGGGATCCATTTCTTCCCGACGGTGCGGCTCTTGGAGGGTAGCTCTTGAGAGGCTTACATATATGACAGCTGCAGGTCCCATGTGTGGTAAATTATCGGCTTCTGCTTTAGTATCCATCCGACTGTCCCGATTTATACAGAAACGACTTGTACGACAGCACCTATAAATAGATACTGCGATGTCATTGATTTGAGTTTGCGCTGATATTTTTGGTTGGAGTTTTGTACATATTTTATCACTTGCCCGATGTGGAGTTATGATATCAATTTGCCAGCTTTCAAACACCCTAACTAGCGAGGGATGAATATAATATGATAGTAATATGCGCATTTAGTATGGCGTGTAAACCTTCCTTAAACTCAAATACCTCGCCGAATCGGGCGTTCTCAGCAACGAATGATAACGACGACGACAAGAGACGCGAAGGGGGGGAGACTGTATCTTGGCCGCGTGTCTCACTGCAATTGGAACTTGAATATGAGACAGCCAAAAGAACAGTGGGAACGTTGAAGAACGTAGCTTCTTGCTTTGCTCTGCCTTACTTTCCTGTGTCAGTGCGTACTTGATGCTTAATGCTTGAGACTTGACGATAGGCTAGACGGGAAACAAAGGGAGGATTGGAATTGTAGACGGGAGACGGTCTGATTGGCCAATGGGTCTGGATACATTTTGATGAATCTTTTTTCTTTATCCTTGGAAAGAAATGTTGGCTATCCTTGTCGGACCGCCTGGATGTTTGTTGGACTTCATTCTAGCCACTAGCTCCTCACTACCCCCCCTGTAACCCCATATCGAGCCCTGAGTCTGGATTCTGGGACTTTTCAGTAGTTTCTGGCCTTTCATAGCCTACATAGAGATCTGATAAGGTGGACTTATGTTGGGGCCGTCGACGATGCTGGTGGGCATCTGCTTCTTCTTTCAAGGCGTAGGGGGTGTTGTGAGTAGCGGAGGAGGAAGAGGGGGGGCGGAGGGAGGCTTGAAGGGAAATGATGATTGTGATTGCCTTTCTGAGTATAGTAGTCTATATTATCATGGGGTCGCAATTTTGCCGGAACTTCTGGAGCCGGCGGAGAAGGGGGAGTGTGATTCTCGGGTTTAGATCAGCACTCTTCACCAGCCTTTCCGGACCCGAAGGAGTGCGAAGCTGGGTCGGGAAGTAACGCTTGCCTTATGAGCCATCATGAGCAAGCCCCAGGCTGCTGGGGTCGCAGCCACTACTCCTACTTCTTTGTGACTGAAAGGAGGAGAGTGGCGCGGGCACAACTGCGACTAGGTCCATATTAATCGAGGTAAAGGGGTCTGAGGTAGAGACCCCTCTTTTAAGTTTCGTGTTGTTTTAAGCCTCCTCCCCGCTTGGTGTGTAGTTCTCGGTTTCTGGCGTAGTTGTGGCAGGTCCCCCAATAGCTCTCCCTGGCAGCTTAGGCGAAGCGTCTCTTTCTGGCCCCAATAAAACCGATGTGTACAAAGCCCCGGACGATGGCGAAGGAGGCCCAGGAGACCCATCTTTTTCTGCTCTTAGCTCCCTGGACACCAGTTCATGAGGTTGGGCAGTTGCAAGTGGCTGTGCTACTGCATGAGGAGAGGCTACCAGGAGCCGTTTGCAAGAGGTATTTTCCAAATACGGAGCTACAAGCCCCCGAAGGTCAATCCCATAGATAGATACTCACCTACATTACGAAGTTTTAAAACGCTAACAGTACGGGAAAGGCCTTCTGCCTGTACTCTACTGAATACCTACCAATAAATACGCATGCAAGTGCGCAGGGGGCTTATAAAACTCGAGAGTCCATGGCACTAGAGCAAGAGGAAAGGAACAGAACAGTCAAGTATAGGTACTAATCTCTGGAGGTAGCAGACGCCGATCGAGGGATGGCTCTGGCTTATCAACAAACATCCATTGGCATTCTGGAGGTTATTAGTTGAACCTAATCATTGGTTCCGAGCAGGAATTCACCCAGTTCACTTGGTCACAAAGATGGAGCAGGAGGGAAGAAAAGAAATGAGAGAAAATGATCCCTTGATTGATTAAAAGCTATGTATATTATCCCAAAAGAATGTCTAAACAAACGGAACCACCCTTTTGTGCTCTCGCTTCAGCAAAGGGGATGCAAAACCGTGAAAATTCCTGTTAAATATTTAAAAGGAATATGCTGCAACCTCCACTCTCTCCATAATGGCGCTGGTATTTACATGTTCCACCGCAGGGCTGGACCGCTTACGCCCTGCAAAGCTTGCTGTTCTGCGAAGGGAGGTTGCCCAGGATGTACTCGGACATGGTCCAGTCCTCGGATCCAACACCGTTCTGGGCGTAGAAGACACCGAGGGGATCGAGCTCCTGCTTGAGCTCGTAAAGACGGTCGTACTTGGAGCCGAAGAAGGCCTGCTGCCAGTTGGGCTCGATGTAGTCGGACTCGGACATGTAAGCGCCGGCACCGGGGGACACATCGCGGAGACGCTGCATCCAGTCAAAGGTGAGCATGTCGGACGCGCTCTTGATGACGGACTCGTCGGCAGTGGGGTCCCAGAAGCTGGCGAGGATGCAGTGCATGTAGGTATCGCGCCATGCAGGGTTTATAGCGTTGTCGGGGTAGTCCTCTTGGCTGCCGTCGCCACCGATGTTGAAGGCAATCACGTAGGCACCGTCCTCAACAACCGACCTGAGAGCGTCGAAGGTGTTGTTGAGCTTGGTCTCGTCCTCCCAGTTACCCTTGGGGAAGAGTCGCGAGGCCTGGCGAATGGCGTTGGATCCCCAAGGCTCAAGGGGGAAGCCGGCTTGCCAGGCATCATAAAAGTCGGTGTACTCGGTGTAAACGGGGTTGACATCAACACCAAGGGCATCGAAGTCAGCCATGAGAGGGGCAACGAGGGCACGGAGTTCAGCCTCGGTGTAATCAGGAGCGAACCAAGGTCCCATATCCGAGTAGTATTGGTCGCCACCGAGATTCTGGATACGGAAGTACTCGTACTGGCCGGCGGCGGTGTAGGTGGGGAAGCGTTCGAAGAAAGCCTTCATGGCAGCCCAGAAGGTGTCAGCATCAACGGTATCGGATGTCGCGAGCTCCCAAGTCATGAGGGTGACCTTCATAGCGGGCTTGGCCTTGACCACGGCACTAGTGACGACACCGTAAGTGCTACCACCACCGCCACGCAGGGCCCAGAAGAGCTCAGGGTTAGAATTGGCCGAGGCAGTGACGAAGCGACCCTGGGCGGTGACGACTTCGAGGGAGATGACCTATGGAAAGGGTCCGGGTTAGTACTTGATCCTTAGTGGATAACTGTCACATGAGGAGTAAAGCATACCTGATCAGCAGCCATTCCATACAAGCTGGAGAGCGGGGAGTGACCGCCACCGGCGATATATCCACCCATCACACCGACAGTGGCACCCTCACCACCGACGAGGGTAACACCGTTCTGATGGGCAGCCTCGTAGACCTCAAAAGCCTGAACACCGGCACCGAGCTTGAAGGCAGGGCCAGAGTAGCCGTCCTGGTGGTAGTTGTTGTAGAACTTGATCTTCTTGAGGTTGTGGGTCCAGATGGACAGGGAGCCCTTGCCGGTGGACTTCGCGCCGAAGTCATGGCCGGTGTTCTTGACAACGAGGCGGAGGTTTAGGTTGCGGGCTAGGTTGACGGCGAGCTGGACCTGGGCCACGTTGGTCACGGCGACGGCATACTCAGGGTAGCCACCGACCTCGCACGTCGTCTCTCCGACGTTGATGGTTGGCGGCATGCAGGTGAGTCCCTGGAACAGGACGGAGTTGACAGAGGTGGGGTCCTCGATGCTGTGGGCATAGTTAGTGTACTGCTGTTTCGAGACATGCATACTGTGATAGTCGTCTGAATTTGACAGTTGGAGTGAGTATACACGTACTGGATATACGAGTCGTTGGACCAGTTAGCCGTGATGTAATCGCACTCGGCCGAGTCGATTCCGCCAAACTCGCTGTAGCAAGGAGCCGCGTAAGGGACGGTCTTGATTAGAGAACCGCCCAGGAGAATGTCGAAGATCCTCCAGATAATGGTGGAGGGCCAAAGCCAGTCTCCGGGGTAGGTCTTGCACCCGCCGAAGAAGAAGCGCTTCTCCAAAATGTCCTCCTCAGTGTCGTTCTGGAACGAAAACAGGGTTACATTCGACAGCTCTAGGGAAGTCAAGTTGGCAAGGACATCGTCCGTCAACTGGACAGTCTCGTCAGAGAAGAGAGATGCCGAGGAGTTGGTGGAAGCATTGGGGTCAACCTCGGAGGCGGCGGGAGCCACCGTGCTGTTGTCGGCCGCTGTTTCAGTGTTAGTCTTCCGACTTTGCTATGACTACTAACATCCGCCAAATGGGGGATATCGGTCGCCGCCCAAGAACTTACCAACCGTCTCGTTGTCGACAACGAGGGTCTGGGCACCGGCGAGGTGGGAGAAAGGGAGCAGCAGAGCTGCAGTAAGCAGGGATTTCGTGCTGCTAGACATGGCTGCCACGTTTTGTTTTTAGTGGTCTCAAAGAATGACTATAGTTGGAATGCCGTTGGGATGAGGAGCAGAAAGGGGGATAGAGAAGCCTTGAGCCCGGGTAAGCAAAGTTTTATATTAAAACCCGAATCGCTTCTGGGGGCTTGCGACCGGCTTTTCGGGATGACGCTGTTGACTGACAGGCACACACGCGTAATGATGGAGCCACAGGAAATTGCCAGAGATGCTATATCCCAGTTTCCGACAAGGGCTAGTTCCTCTATTTACCTGCCATACATCTGTCATTTTATAAGCCCCTCCGAGTTGTGATCAGCCATCGCTTACCCTAGCATCACTATCTGCAGCCTTTGCCACGAGGGCTTGCTAGTTTCGAATAGCTCTCTGCACAGCTTTGGGATTAGTGAAGGGCCAAGAATGCTGAAAGCGGAAATCCGGGTTTGATGGTTCTCATGGTTGTCGCTATATTCCCCTTCTCGACGAATCTCCTCCGCCCAAGACGACCAGGTTGGAAAAAGCAACATTTCAAGGTTGTTTGGGGCGCAGTATGGAAATGCTCTAGAAGGGTGAGTGGAACAAGCCGAGATCCATGTTCGGGGAGCCGCTCATGGGGTTTTCGCCGGGGCAGAGGCCTCTCAGCCAATCGCAAGTTGTGGCGGTTGACTTAGTGCCCGTTATAAACCAGGACCAGGCCTATGGTCTTGGCTAGGGGCCTCTGGGCGCAAGGTCTACCGGGCCCACCGTAATTCCCTGACGGCGCTGCTGCAGTTGAAATTAGGCGGGGCAATGAGGATTTGAGGACGGCAAGGACGGACTTGCAGGGAGAGAGCCCAGCGTTTCCAGGAGAGACACCGCCCAAGCCGTCGTTGGCGCCGTTGCATACTTGACATTGCGGTGGTGAACGGACTTGGATTGTCAGGGCACTTGAAGCGCTCACGTCGCCAACTCAGCATGGAGTATTTCATCCCGTCGAAGCCGCCACAGGCATCATCGCCTTAACCCTCATCTTCGAGCCCCGGTAGCCGTCTAGATATTTTGAAAGCGGTAGCCTAGGACTTAGTGCCTGCACTGTGGTGTCGTTGCGGCCCGCGAGTGCTCTATATCTTTATGAGAGCCAAACTGTGGGAAATATCAAAGCAGTGCATTTTCCCCTTCGTGCGAAGATGTACGAGATATGCCATATCTACAGATGGCGAAAAGAGAGCATCATGAAGGCTGAGACCGGAACACCGTTAAATGCCATTTTCTATCTGAGCGATTCCCGACACTACAGGATAGAAAGTATAGATATGCAGAGACGGGTAAATATGTCCGGGCAAGCTAGGGCCGGTCTAAATGGAAAATTGCGCTTACGACGACGTGGATATGTATGCAGCGGCGTGCTCGAAGGTGACCGGACGGTGGGTAGCCATCTGCACCCAATGATTCCGGCCACTTGGCGAAAGTGCTGCCGACAACATCGACGGTGTTGGTCTTTGCTCAAGATCTCCAATCCAAAGTGTCTGGGAAGATTCTTGTTTCCGCTCCCATCCGTCACTGTGTCTTATCCCAAGTTTGTACCGCGATGAGACGTGGCCGTCGTCGAATTAAGCTTGTTGAGGCTGCGTGCAAATCTTGCCCACATTGCGCAGAGCAATGCGGATTGGGAATTCCAGAGGGGAGTTCACCGCGGAGTAAATCTGAGCTAAAAGAGGGTAAAATGGAATAAGGTCGCTGGAGACCCCCCCTCCCCCCCCTCCCCCTCGAGCACCAGCCACTCGAGAATGAAGCAAGAGGGGGTCTGGTTTCGCCCCACCGTATGCATGTCGTTGACTGGCCGTTTCAAGGATGCTCCCAGTCGGGTGGGTCCGAACTGCGCTGGCTGGCGTATTGGCGGGAAGTCGCTAATGCGCCGGGGGGGATGGGTGGATACTTCCTAATCTGGAATATAGTGGGAACACACCAACAGTGGCGGAGTGGGGCTCGGAACGAGATACTCATCCCTCTAGTCTTCGCTCCCCTCTTGTGCAGTTTCATCCAACACTGCTGCCGACACTTGAATTGTACTGTCTTCTCCGTCTTCCAACCTGCTTTTCTAGGGTGCAATATCCGCCCCTATTCAGCTGGTGCCTGACTTCCGAGCAGCCTTTTATTTATCTTTCATTCTGGCCCCATGTCGAGCAAACGAAGCCAGCAAGTGTCCATACATAGTCAGGAATCGACGAAACGATATGCGCGACGCTACGGATACCCCGATAGTATTTTATGGCATATTTGGATGGCGACGTGGTACATTGAAGGTTCGTGGGGCGCGCCATTTGGCCCCGGAACTAGTGAGGGGGATTTTAGCATTAGACACATAGACACATCGTTGAATAGCGTGTCCGGCGTGGGAGACGAACGGACGTTCTCACGCTTTTCTATCCGGCCATGACATAGTGGCGGGAAGCACACAGACAGGACCAAAACTTTATTCAACGAGCCCACATCAGCGAGGAAGTATGGTAAGTCGCAGCATTAAGCATTGTTCCCAGCTCCAGCTCCGATGCTTTGAAGTTCCATTCTGAGTGTTCGTTATCCCCGCGTCTGGTTTCGGCAACACACTCCAAAGGGCAGAGAGGCTTGGCCATGGAAAAGGCAGAAGCAGGCTGGAGACTGACTACTGTAGGTGTAGAAGGAGCTCGATGAGGGTTAGTAATTTTCTGCAACAATAATCAGCCCGATACAAAACGAAAGGAGTTGCGCTAGAGGACCCTGGCTCCGAGAAGCTCACCGGGGAACATGATCATTTTGACCCATGGAACGGTCTGCCTTTTCTCTCGTTAGCACTCTGGCTACAACAAGCATGGGCCACTTGTCTGCTGCTGCCCATCCTCCCCCCGAAGTATTTTCTCCCACAACCCCGAGACAAGCGGCGTGCATACTGCAGCTTGGTCTTATCGTTGCATTTCGTCTCTAGCCTCCCTTTCCTTTCCTGGCGTACGTGGTAAGTGGCGCTCTTGGTGCATGGCTGGTGCCATAGGAGTGTTTATCCGTACAGTGCAGACTTGGCTTCTCGGTTCTTCTGTTGTGCTGTACAAGGTATCGTATCCGGGCTCTAGGATTCCGGACTCTAGGATTCCCACAAGCAACCAAGGGTGCTCCTGACTACATGGCACATGGAAGGGGTTACATAAACGGCAGGACGGATACACTCATACATAACATATATGTTTCCCCTGTTCCCCATACGACGCCCCTTCGAAAAGGCTCCACGCATACATTTATAACTCCACATTCTTTTTCCTTTTCCCTTGATGACCATTGGCATCCACCCTTTAGCATTCGGCACATGAGAAATCGAACCACCCAGAGACACAGTATTCAAGATGCAACTAGTGGATGATCTCGTCGCTGCTGCCATCTCGTGGCGGCAGGTATCGGACAACTCGACCACGACGGCCGAGGACGTCGACTTGTTTCCCTATTCCGGCCTTCAACATGTTGGGTTCTTCATTCTTTTCTTCTTCCCCGCGCTCTCTCTCGTCGTAGTACTCCTGCGACTATGGACTCGAATCTGGGGCAAGCAGTTTGGATGGGACGACGCCTTGATAACGTCGGCGATGGTATGTGCCCCGGCTTTCAATTTTCCTCTACGGACAAAGCGGCCCGAGTGGGAAATAAGCAAGTACTGACAAGACGTCTCGACAGTGTCTTTCCATCGCCGAGACTGGAGCATCGTATATGGGCATGAGGACAGCATATCTAGGCGTCCACGCTTCCGATATCCCACCGCGTAAGTACACCTAAGCTGTTTTCGTCCATGCTCGCGGAA
The DNA here is from genome assembly GCA_022664585.2 of Zalerion maritima. Taxonomy (NCBI): domain Eukaryota; kingdom Fungi; phylum Ascomycota; class Sordariomycetes; order Lulworthiales; family Lulworthiaceae; genus Zalerion; species Zalerion maritima. The sequence goes on from JAKWBI020000372.1 coordinate 14,796, forward strand.
TTCAGCTAACACACAACAGAGGCGGATCTTGGCCTTGGACTGCGATGGAACTACATTCTCCAACTTCTGTACAACCCGATCCTCGCTCTCGTCAAATCGTCGGTCCTCCTCTTCCTCCTCCGGCTCGGCGGACAAAAGCCCGGTGTTCGGTGGACCATCCACGCCCTCAATTTCTTCAATCTTGCTTTGATGGCTGCGATTTTCATCACTGTAATTTTCCAGTGCACTCCGGTCCAATTCTTCTGGGATCGAGCGATCGAGGGTGGGCACTGCGTTGACACTGGGGCTTTCTACGTCGCCACTGCCGCCCTCACCATCTTCACCGACGTGCTTGTCTTGGTACTCCCATTCTGGATATTTTTGAGCCTGAAGATGCCTTCCAAGATCAAGATTGCGCTGCTGATAGTTTTTGGATTGGGAGCTGTTGTCACCATCATTAGGTAAGATTGGTTGTTTCTCACTTCACTATTGGTCGCGTATACATGGATGCTGACTTTTCTCAAATAGCATCCTCCGTCTCGTCTGGCTTATCGACATTTCTTTTGGAGATGCGGGAGAGGATTCGACCTACGATATCCGCTTTACGTACTCGGCCGTCGAAACGAACCTTGCCATAATTTGCGCCTCGGCACCCGCTCTGCGCGGTCTCGTCATCAAGTGGTTCCCTCGTCTTTTCTCTTCCCTTGGATACGGATCAAACAAGTACAAGAGCGACGACCGATACGGCAGCCACAAGTATGGCACCAGCAAGTATGGGAACGGCACATCGACTGGCGGAAAGGGGTCTGGGCTCAGGAGCTTCCATCGGCCGACAGGAAACGGAACTTTCCAGCTCGAAGACATGAAGGGCAACCACGTCAAGAGCTCGAGCACGAACACTTCGGAAGAAGAGATTATGACTTACGACGGCATCATGCGAACGACTCAGGTCGATGTCGAGTTCCGAGACAAGCCGTCTGGATCCGGCTCCGTCACCATTGAAGGGGAAACGAACCAAACTAGGTTCGGGTACGATTAAACAAAAACGACTAATTTTTATGTTAACGTTTGGGTCGCCGAGGAACAATTTTTTTTTTTCATCCCTCGCCGACCAGCAGATATTTTGCACAGCATGGCGAAAACATTTATTTTTGGACAGAGCAGCATTCATTTCTTTTCCGGAACATTCAACCGGGCGGCCAGTTTTGATATGCAATGACGTTGGGGACTAGATACCACGAAGGCTTTGAGGGGAGACCCAAACGTTCCTCTCTTGTATTATTCGAATTTCTCATGGACAATTCAATACTTGTGATTGCCATTCTTGTATATATCACGATGTACCATGAGTTTAAGGGCGTTCCAAGGCCAATAGGTTGAACACGTATCTATAGATCAATCACGAATGACATTGTCCTTTTCTTACGCAGCACGCTTAAGAGACGATGCATTCAAACAACTTGAACCAACACGCGCGCAACTCACCACTGTTTTCCTGTCGAAAGACGCTCTGCAAGCCCAATCCAAATGTCCCCTGTGCAATTTTTTTTTTTTTTTGCTGAGATGATTACTATTGTTTTGCGTGCCTGTCAAGTCGGGGGAAGTGACGATGGGATGTACAGTACTTGGGGCGCTAACTGACGCCACCAAGACGCCGCATCTGCTGTGTGCGACTCGGATCCCGATGGAAATCCACCCCGATAAGCCAGGAGACACATGATGACTTGCAAGGGTTCAGTTGTTGTCAGTGGTCTTGCCCATCCATCCATATCGACGCACAAATCAACGTCTGCACCGGCCGCAGTATCCAAGCCACCTACATACGATATCTTTCAACTTTTGAGGACCAACTTAGAAGCCGAATGTATGGTTTCCAGGAGGTGGAAACAAACACAGAAGGGTTCTCCATGGAATCCATATTTCTTCGCAATAGTTCTTCGAATGCGGCAATCCAAGACATTTATGGAACTCGCTAGTACATCGCGCTTCTCGCAAGCTCCTTGGGTCGAAATGGGCCATCGCCGAGGCTTCCTGCTCCCCAAATTGGAAACGCACAGACTTCTTCTACATGTCACAGCACGTTTGACGGCCTTGAAGACCATCCCCTCGGGGTTGTCGGTAGGCAAGAGTTGCCGCGTTCCCCAAGATGCAGTTGATATGCAACATGGAGAGCTAAACATCCTAGGCCAGTAAGATTAGACGAGAAACTGCAGTTTCTTTTCCCCAAAGCGAACAGACCGCTGGCATTAGTAGGGTGGGCGGCAGGCAGTAATCGGAACCGTTGAAGTTTAGGTTGATATGGGGCGGTGATAAAGAATACCCGCACGCATCCATCCTACATTTTGATTGCTACGCACTACACCTGCCTGTACTATATAGGAAGGTTGCAGTCGGCAAAATCCTACTAACTATGTAGTAGAGGAAGGAACGAAGAGGGGGTTGAAAATTTTTGGGAAAGACTGCGAGACCGATGTCCGTGCTGCCAAGATGGCAGGAACTACTGAACCCAGCTTTACTTCCCACCACTGAGGTTCACCTATTGGTCCTGGCGTTGTAGTGCTCACTACCACATGGTGTCCACATGGAAATCTGCAGGGGAAACCTCTTTTCCCCTCCTGCTCCGTAATCTGACTGATCATTGCAAGATGCGATACTTGCATGCTAGACATGGCACGGAGCACGGAGCACGGAGCACGGAGCACGGAGCGCACGCAAACCCATCGGAAATTTGCCGAAAGGCAGCTGGTGTTCGAAAGTTGTAGTTAGTGTCCATCAAGACATATTATTATTATTATTATTATTATTATTATTGGTACCATTATCATCACCATTCTAAATATTTCTCTGTATTCAGGCCGTTCGAGGAAAAGACGCCAAAAGGCAAGCGTTCAAACCCAATTCTAGCGTTGATGCGTCGACAAGGACCCACAATTCAAGTCGGAACCAGCTTGTAATAAGTCGACTGCAGCGGCTACACATATTTTACCTCTCAAGCAACCTTACTTTAGGTTACCTCGAGAAGCACAATCCACCTGGTGGATAACCCTCGACTAGAATGTCTCTAAAAAGCGGACACAGCCCCGCCCAGAGAACTGCACCTAAAACTGCGTAACAGATTCCGTACAGTCCGCCTGGCCTCATCAGCCCTCAGTTACGATGGGGTCGAAGAGTGGCTTCGGTCTTTTGCCGAAATGAGGATAGAGGACAATAGGCGGCGGCAATCTTTGCCTGACTCGTCGGTTTTCTATGCGGCTTCAAACTTTCCAGCGAGATGGTCTGGAAACGGAGTCTTCGGATGCCCCATATATATATATATATGTATATATTTTACCATGTTTCCTTTTGCCTCGAAGCTTTATTACTTCGTACACCGTGCATCGAGCTCTGCCCGAACTTGACGTGCGAATATTTTCTGGCAAGAAATTGGCCTGATTGGGGTGAGTGTCTATCACTGTGGTCTTGGATAAGCCGATAGTTTTGTTGTCCCGCATTGATAACTACTCCTGAACTTTGGCGGTACTGTGTCCCTGCGCTTAATTATGGTGAGGTTCTTGCTTGGAAGATAATTGCCGACAAAAAGACGACATACTGCTCCTCATCAAGGCACCATCAAAACTTAACTTCTTCTCTCTTGTTGTAGAGCTGGCCGATACTATATTCTCACGATGTAGCGTTACCGTCATATTGGCATCTGCGCCCGGGGAGGTGGCTGTCTCTCCGCTAGGAAGACAGACTTAAGCTGGTTCGTCTGAGGTTCGAACACAACTTTACGACCACCCTCCTCGTGCATTCCTACACACTCATTAGCAACAGACCCCGTATCAATCTTCAATATTGGATGAGCTCAGTGCAAGAGAAAACCTGTCAGCTGCGACACTCCCCGAGCACCAAAGGAGTCCCCTCAACTGCACAACTGGATTTGGGCCCGGGTGCTGCCAAGCTTCATGATGATGGTGTCGGGAACTTTGGAAGCAGCTTGCAAGGTGTATCCCGACGGTGGCAGCGAAAGTAAAACGCCTCCCCGCAAGCCGTGTCACTCGTTCTGCTCTGCTGGTGTCTGCGACTAATAACCCCTTCGCCGTGGTGCTAGCCTGTGGGCTGGTAGGTACAGTAGGTACGTAGTTGGCATCGGTAATCTCGTTAGGCGCAACCGTTCGATGGGGAAAAGCCAACAAGAAAGACTCCAATGAGTAATTCTTACAAAGATCTGTCGCTTTCCGTCCCCATTTTTTTTTTTGTTTTCTTTTGCTCTTGTCTAAGATCTCAAGATTGGTGGGCATCACGTTCGCAGCAGCATTAACGAAGGAAAGGGGAAATGCGGAGGAGAAAATACACACAATTTGCGCCTCTACCTGCAACAGATATGCACGTTTCCTGAAATAACCTAGCAGGAAGTCAAGCTTTGAAACAATAGTGAACTGTCCTACGCTGGCAGGGGAAAAAAAAAAAAAAATCATATTTGGAGACAGGTCAAGCGGCACTAGAAAAAGGAGCGCAGACGATACTTCCGAGACGGGGGGGGAGGGGGTGGTTGCCATTACCACTCACATACTATGTATGTTACATGCATGCATGCATACACCATTTCGGAAAATGTCCTCTTTTATCACATTGTGCCAGGCGAACTCTCCCCCCGGGCCGAGTTCACATCCCGTTGATACATTCCAGGCGCACAGAGCCACGAGAGGTCTCTTTTGTACAGCGTTTTCGGCATCTTGGCAAATGCTGGAGCTGCTGCCGGTGGACGCTATTGAACTACAGTATTTCCCCCGGTCCAGGAATTTTTATGCCGGGTTGCAGCCTCCTACATAGTATCGTTTTTTGTCCCACTCGGGCACTCAACACGTACGCGGAACTTGGCCGCCCAAGCCAAGGGGAGGTGGTGGGCGATGGGTGAAGAGTGTACCATGTCTTCGCATCCGTCAGATTTGATTCCCAGGCACGAGGAATCTGCGATACGTGATTATCCCGGCAAATAAGCACGCAAGAGGCACAGTGATGCCATCTTACAGTACGCAGTACCTGCGCAAATCCTCGAGGATGGGCAAAGACGAAATTCATCTCATTCTAGTGGACCGTGACGCCGGTTTCCTGGGAGCTTATTGTCATTGCGGCTGGGTTAGCCTAGTCGTCTCGTTCGTTGCCGGATAACGTGGAAAGGGGTGAATTGGCTCCCCAGAGCAGGCTCGTGGATTTGGAGGCTGGCTTCGCATTACCAACCAGGGTACCGCATAGATTACTGCATAATTGACATACCGTGGTACTTACCGAGCAGAGTGGACTTTGCATCGCCCTGACCGGTTGACCAGCTTTCATCACATATCACCTCCCCTCGCGTGCTCGTCTGAACTTTTAGGCGGGAACCAGCGCATGGCATCAAGGAACTCGTATAGCGACATGACGAGCGATCATATCATATACTATGTAGTCCAGGTTTAAATCCAACAAGTATCACGCAGGAAGGAGGGGTTTACTGCTCTGCCTCATATCCTTATGCGCATCCTTGCGTCCATCCATTTCTCGTCTCCCTACCTAGTACCTACAGGACTACTACTATATGTCCAGGTCGTTAGCTCGAAGATTTCTCTATTTATGCATGTGGTAGATAGCGACTGTACTCCGTACTGTGTATGCAGGTGCATAACAACAACAACAACAACAACAACAACAACCCCCTGCATATGTACCCTAGCCTATGTAGATACAACCCTACTAGTTCCCCGCCAGACACGCCGTCCGAAAGGGTGACATCGTGGGCCTATAGTGTACAGGGTGCCTGCCGCGCCGTCTCCAAGCCCCCCCCCCCCCCCAAGCACACGCTCAGACACTCTATGCGAAAGCCGGATATCCCGACAAGCTACACTTCTAGAAGTACATGGCAGGCTCTCTCATCAGGCTAGCAAGGTCGGAGATGATTTGTTCGAGGACTGATACGGAAAGAAAGTTTACCGAGACCAGCAGTTACTCTGCGGAATACGGGTCACAGCATACGGATATTAGATATAATATGTACTGTAGAAGGAAGGCGCACTGCAAAAGGGTTTAGGGTAATGGTGGTCGAGAGAGAGAGAGAGAGAGAGAGAGAGGCCTTTCGAACGATGAATGATTGAAAGCTTGGCCTAGAAGAATACTAACTAGTTGACAAAAGAACGCTTCGCTGTCTGTTCCAGAACCTGTCTGCAATTACCCAAAATCGATGAACCCACCCCCTTCCTTCTCAGAACACAGGCCAGCGAGCTGGACAGCCTCCGCTATCGTCACGGGCTCCACAGCTCACTGTTTCCTCGACGGCAACGAAGCCGAACGACTCCCAGTAGTCTTCTGATGTCTTCTGGGTTCCTTGCTGCGCGTTGTACACGTACTTGCTTGGGACCTCCCAGAGCCTGCATTCGGTATCATGGTAGGTCGCAAAGTATCGTCCATCTGGGGACCAGGCTGGGGGGCAGTGGGCGGCCACAAGGATGTCAGCCGTCGTCCGGAGAACTGGCCGTGGCGGCTCGCAGGCGAGGTCCCAGAGGACTATCATGGCATTGTCGAGTGCCACCACCATCAGCCCCCCGGACTTGCTCAGGGCAAACGACATGATGTCGACCGGATGCCGGAGGGTGCGCACCAGGTCTGGATTTTCCGGCGACCAGAGCTGAAGCACGTCGCTGCTTCCTTCTATCATCCCGCCATACCCGGCTGCTGCTTGAGTAGCAACAACCAACGCACCACGTTTCGACGTGGCTTGAATCCCGTGGTTTGCTGCTATCTTTTTGGTAACTGCGACGAAGCAAGAGCCCGTCTCCGTTGGCTCCACCATGACGCACAAGTTAGCATCGGACGAGAGAACCGGCCGAGTTGTCCTGTTCAAGATGTTGCAAATGAAGACCTCGTTCTTGAGTGTTGCGATAATGTCCCTGCCCCTAGCAGTGAATTGCAGCTGGAACTGGTAATCGGGGCTCTCCGAGGTCGAGCGCTGGAAGGGCCCTTCGGGCCATAGGAGCTGCTCCTCGGGCCCTGGCTTGTACCTGGTGCTTGGGGCCAAGTTGGCGGGCACAAGAATGGTCCCCAAGGACTTGTGCGTGGTCAGATCGAAAAGGGTGAGGAATATTTTCATCTCCTCCTCAAGTGCGCTCTCTTTATGCCAGAAATGCAGCACCGCAAGTCTTTCCCGTGTCTTGTCCACGGCGAGCCTCTGACGAATAGGAACAAACCCAGGCCCAATAGCCGAAGGAGGAGGATGGCACAATATGCTGTGGATGCGCTTGGCCTTGTTCATGTCCCAGATGTCGATGGTCTTGTTGTCGATGCAGCCGAATATGATACGGTTGTCGATTTTGGGTAGCAGGATTGCGGTTGATGGTTTCACACCCTCAATTCGAATTTTGGTAACATAGTTTCCTGATATGGACTCCCATATTTTCAAGGTTCCTGGGCTCGCTATCGTGAGCAGGTGGTATCCCGTGTTATCAAACATCAACCGTCCGGAAAGACCACCCTCTTCGCCGCCGAGGCGGGGAGACATGACAGCATACGAACTGAAAGACATATTCGATGCTCTGCTGTTAATCCCAGCTGTCGACAGCGGTCTTGGCAAGCGCTGTTGAGAAGCATAATCCCCATAGACAGCCCTCTGCTCATCCAGGCCAAAAAGCCGCCTCGCTGGATTGCGTGAGGAGCTCGGTGGATCCCAACTAGGGCCGCTGCTGCCTGACAGACGGTACGCCGATTCGGTTTTCCGAAGACGAGATCTTCCATCCCTTCCAGAGTCAGACAAGACATCGGAAATGATGTGGGTTGTGATGTATAAAGGACCAAGACACCCCTGGCCTTCTACCATTGATCCGCCCTGGTATGCTTTTCTCAAGAACCCAAACAAGGACGGCTTGGGGTTGAAGCTGCGGGGACGCGGTAGAGGAAGCACAGCCCGTGGAGTAGCATTGGCGGGCTCCAACCTTGCCCTCGAGAACGATGAAGCGGGAGGCCGCGATCCCGAAGACCTCACATTGGAATTCGAGTCTTGGGTGGAAGACACAGCTATTCCCGTGTATCGGGCCGGTGCCGAGGCGCGTTGCTGTACGTAGTCTACGTTAGTAGTCTGAGTATTCCAACGATTGGAACATGTTGGTTGTGACTGTGTAGAAGCCTCGGCAGGTGGCCTATTGCTTCTTCGGCGAGTTCCCGGCCTATGCGTGTTAACCCACATGCAAGTTAAATTACCACCGGAGCAACCTGGACATCGTACTCACCTGTGAGGGTTTTTCGACCAAGTCGACTCAATCCTGTACGGAACCCTGTCCTTGATCCACGTGTGCTGAAGGGCTATGCTCGACGGCAGTCGGTTCTCCGGCACAGGGTCCATTGCGGACTTGATGAACTCGATGGCGACTTTGGGTGCGCCGACCCTCTCGAGAGCAGCGGTGGGGAACGGCAGGCGAGCTTGGACGTACGCATTGAGGTCATTAGCCCCTGGGAAAGTCATGCGTCCGGTCAACATCTGGAAGGCCATTTCTCCGATTGCCCACATGTCGCTAGCTTTCCCATCAGCAGGATGAGACACTCGGGATGGGCGACGATAGCCAAACAGCTCGGGAGCCATGAATCCAGGGGTTCCCTTCACGCTGCTGGAGCCGGTAAGGTCTTCCGTTCGCTTGCTGAGACCAAAGTCGCTGATTTTCACCCACCATGGCTCAATCGAGCTGATAAGAATGTTCTGAGGCTTCAGATCTCGGTGAAAAAAGCCTTCTTGGTGCATAAAGTCGACGCCCTCCACGATCTGACAGACAATCTCGCGGACGTGCTTCTCATCGAGCTTCCCCGACTTGCGACGGATGTAGGACGCTAAGTCCCCGAGTCGCATGTATTCCATGGCAATGAAGAGGCTCGGGGATCCATCTACGTCGAACCAGCCGAGCGACTTGACGAAGCAGCGGTTGTACTTCTGGTGGGAGAATTTGGCAATAGCCTCGAGCTCCTTGACGTAGTCGATAGAGCGGACATCGGTGTTTCTCAGCGAAATCTCCTTGAGAGCTCGGTATCTTCCTTTGGGATCGGGGCTTTGCTTCCATTCCTCTAGCCACACCACACCAAAGCCGCCTTGGCCAAGAGGGTTGTTTAACCGTCTCCACTCCTCCTTTCTCGTTATTACGCGCTGCTGGGGCGAGGTTCCCGACACCTGAAATTGGTGAACTGTGAGACGGCCATCATAGAAGGTAGTCTTGAGCCGAGAGTCGCGGACGAGGTCAGGGAGACGTCCAGCCATGTTGGGATAGCCCAGGTGAGACGAGACACTAGCAGCAGAAGACCGACGGGAATGCGAGGCAGAGGCGGCAGCAATATACCCAGTGGCAGGCTCGATGTCTGGGGAGTTGCGTGCCCTACAAGGCTCTGTTGGTCGCGGACAGAAACAAGGCGACGAGGCGGTTCGAAAAGCCCCGCGGTCTGCCCTGGTGGCTTGAAAGTGGATTTTGAAAGTGCAGAAATCCTTTGCACCCGACCAATCACCCAGACGGACATAGCACCATTCACACCTATTGGGTGTTCTTCTTAGGCCTGAGGAAGGTCATCCGGGACAGCGGAGGTCTTGCAATGCCGGCTCGGGGGGGGGGGAGGGGGAGAGAGAGAGCGGGGCCCCCTTGTCCACACCACCACCACAGCCAGCTATCTCCATCTTCATGTCCCATTCCCTCTTGCCTCTCATCATTCATCTGAATAATAGCCAACAACAGACTAAGATCTCGGAGCGCAACATGTCGGGTGCTGAAGTAGGATTTGGCATTGCAGCCCTTATTGGGCCATGTCTGAAGTGAGTGGTGTTGACAATGTCATCTGCCGAATATCTGCAGCTAACAGGAGGCCTCGAGCCTCAATATACATAGATGTGGCGACAAGGTCATCAAAGTGTGTCGCGCCTACCGGGCGGCTGACCCAGAAGTCAGAGAACGCATCACCAGACTGGACCTGTGTTGGCTAAGGATGAGCGAGCAACTCCGTTTCATAGAAAGAATTCAAGAACTTCTCGACTCTGAACACCTCGAAGTCTACAAACAAGCCATTGAGAAGTTGGACGGCAAGCTCAGAGCCGTCAAGGCCTCGATCGGATCGGTTGTACGCATCAAAGAAAATGACACAGGCGGCTTCGATGGCACGGCCCGAAAGTCCAGCTTTGCCATCCTCAAAAGTAGCATTGATAAGGGCATTCGGGAACTAGAAGAGTGGCAGCGGGTTGCCGATCCTTCTTGGTTCCTCATCCTCAAGATTGCCAAGCCGGAAATCGATAGACTTCTGGGAGATTCTTCTCGACTCCGAGGAGCAATTCCTTCCGCACAGAGCGTTCGCGACGGCCTGAGGTCCGAGGAGCCACCCGGGATCTCGATATTTATGCCCGAGGGCGAGCTCCTCACGGCCACGTGGCGGGTTATATCGTTCTGCGACGCCAAGCTCGCCTTCCGTCAGGGGAGGACCCACCCCGAGATCATCGACTCCGTGCCCTGCCTTGACAACCCGGACTATGCGGAGGGACTAAAGAAGGACGTACGAAGGCTAGCCCGAAAGCTTCAGTACACCGAGCCCGAGACTTTCGGTCTTCTGTCATGTAAGGGGGTCGTCAAATCCGGGAGCAATCGGAGAATACCAACCGGCTTCAGCTTTGTCTTTAAAGTGCCTCGTGGGTTGGCAATGGAGCCGCGAAGCCTTAGGGACCTCCTGTTGGATGGGCAAACCCGGAGCCGAGGTGGGAATCAGGGCTCCGCCGTCTCCCTCTCTCATCGGCTTGCCCTTGCAAAAGATATCGCCAAGGCCGTGAGTTACGTCCACACTTTTGGCTTCGTACACAAGAACATCAGACCAGAGACCATCCTCACTTTCCCCGCTGCCGAGCCCCCCTCGAGCGATGTTCCAGCCAGTAACAGCACCGGCGGATCAGGGAGAGGCGGTGACGAACATAGTGATGACGCTATAGTCGAAGGGAAGTGGTCTGCTTTCCTCGTCGGTTTCCAGAACGTTCGGACGTCGGAGGGACAAACGTATAGGCGGGGAGATGGAGACTGGGAGAAGAACCTGTACAGGCATGGCGCGCGCCAGGGCATCAGGCCTCAGGACAAGTATGTCATGCAGCACGACATCTACTCGCTCGGAGTCTGCCTGCTCGAGATTGGGCTCTGGAGGTCCCTGGTGGAGTACCCAGGAGCCGACGGCTCGAGCCCCACACCGGCGGCTTTCTTGGAAGGGCTGCTACCGCGGACCAGGAGCGATGCCGTAGCTGCTCCAACTGATCCGTCGCCGCCGGCGAGACAACGCTACCTGGACACCGAAAAGAGGCTCCTGGAGCTCGCCCGCAAGGCCTTGCCCGGCAAGATGGGAACGCTGTACGCGAGAGTCACCGAGACCTGCCTTACTTGCTTGTCTCCGGACAATGCCGACTTTGGCGATGAGGGCGAGTTCCAAGACGAGGATGAGATCATCGTCGCCGTTAGATACATAGAGAAGGTACGGATCATTCGCACGCCGCCGAAGAAAATCGTGACACCAAGTTGACTATCTCGCAGGTACTCCTCCGTCTTAACAACATCAACATGTAGAAAGCTTTCAGTCGGTAGCTTTGGCCCAAAAAGATCCGGAATCATAATGCTCGGAAAATCAGAGTTAGATTTTGACGGGGTATGATTTCAACATGGCCAAACACACAAGAAGGCTATTTAGACAGGCGCTAGAAAAATATGTTACTTACTTCGGAATTTGCATATAGAGACCCCGGACGGCGTTGATGGAAATACGTGCAGCTAGAGTTTGGCCTCCTGGTCTCTGGGAGGAATTTCTGATTATCGGGTCCGAAGCTTGCTCGCTCGTAGCCTCCAGGACATGAGAGATGCTATGAGACTCGCTACATTAGAAGCCCAGCCACTAGGCCAAGAGGAATGACATGGGTATCCTTCAGTCGCATACCCATCCGAAAAATTACACACCCTTTCCCTTTTCTTTGGCATCACCGTACCCCCCCCTTAGAATTAGATCCCGCAGTAACAGCAGGAACTTCCATCAACGCATCCATCATATCGAGAATTTGCTGTTCCTCCTGCTCCGAAAGGTCTGCCTGCTTCTTCTTCCTTGCCTCGGCAGCAGAAGCAGAAGCAGACACTGACGGCACCGGCCCTGCGAATAAGCTTCCTTGCTGCTGCATCGGCTTCGGGACTTGCTTCTCGGCTTTCCCACCTTCGCTGCCATCTTTGCCCTTTTCGTCTTGAAGATCACCATCGGCTTCTTCTTCTTCTTCTTCCTCGTCAGAAGATAACCCCTCCGCCGGCGCGTTAGCATCCCACTCGATGCCGAGGGACGCGTAGAAAAGCTTCATCTTCTCGTCGAACTGGTCGAGCTTGCCCTCGATCAGGGTGGCGTATTCTTCTCCCTTTTCGAGGTCCCGGTATGTGTCTACTATTGCGGTCGTGAGGGTGGCGGGGGTGATTTCCGAGGATGAAGGGCCAGCTTGTGATCGGGGCTGTGGTGAAGACGACGAGGCAGGAGCCGGGGTTGTGGAGGATGAAGGCTGGGTGCGGCCATTTGCGGAGGTGCTCGCCCCGTTTGTGGTGGGGTTGATGTTGGATGATCCAGCCGGATGTGTGGCTTTTGGGTCGGATGAGATTGGTGCCATGGCGACGATGCAGATGGACTGGTACGAGTGTCGTGTATCGCCAATATGTTGCAGCTTCTGGGCGTCAATTGCGAGATGGATTATACGCTAGGTATGAAGTATATGATGTATGCAGCGGTTGTTGGTTAAAGGGCCGCGATGAGGATGATGTCATGTCACATGCGAGAGAGCGCGCGATTTCTAGCTAGGGCTTATCTTATCGGAAGCTCTATGGCCTGCTAAGATCCAACACCCATCCGATGGAAGGCGAAGAGGGGTGGCGATCTGTCGGCCTGCGCTCTCACCAGCTGTCGGCATCCCTGCATCTACATACTAAGTTTGCGCTCGTCCATCATCAGCGAGGTATCTTGGCATATCCTAGAAGAGATGCGTGCATGAATATAACACGAGTATTTAGCCACAAAACCGGCCGGCGTGAGTCAACGGCCATGAAAAGTTTACACAGGAAGGTGCGACGCAATGCCACCACATTGTCATCGGCAGCCGTTCCGATGCCGACCACACTGCAGAGAACTTGAAACCAACAACGGCCCGGGTTCTTGGCAGGAGCTAGGCCTATACTCGCACTGTCATGGAGGATATATATACCTTTCGAATATAACTTGAAAATGTTTATTTTTAACTTCGCTACTGTTTTAAATTACACTCGCTGGCATTTGACCATTGCTCCTCTATACACAGGACTAGAGATCCAGAGAACACACCTGTTCTAAGTAGCAAGCCGACCTTCATTTTCTCACATCACTATACCGAATATTCCGCAAAGTATGACGTCAATGGCAGACGAGTCCGTGGCGACCATTCAGGTCGCTGCGAGGCAAACCAGGTTCAACATCCAGAAGCCCGATTATCGCGAGGTATGTTATGGGCCTGCTGGAACATAATTCTTTCTTGCATGATGTGTCTTGAGTACTGTCTAACATATTGTATAGCTGGACGTGCAAGATCTCGACATTAGGATACTTTCCGGCGAAAAGGTAGCTAAAGGTTCAAAAGGCAAGGCAAAGGCGGCCAACGGCGAAGGAAACAGAGCAGAACTCCTGGCAGGGGCCAACCTTAAGCTTCAGGGAGGACAGAGATATGCGCTGCTTGGGAGGAACGGATGTGGAAAGTCGAGTATGTGTTGAATCTATTCTTTCGCACGGCGTATCCAGGTCCCACCCACACTGGCGGCGCATCTGGAAACCTATTCGCCTCGCTGACCAGCTTGATACTATAGCTCTGCTGAAGGCTATAGCCTACAAGCTTATTCCCGATATTCCAGAAGAAACCCGAATCACGGCACTGCAACAGACAGATGCAAAGGAAGTTAGCTCCTCGGGTACGCAGAATCTAAGTGCCGATGGGGTAGATCGAACGGTACTCGAGGAAGTCATTGAGAGGGCGACAGCCAAGGATGCTGCTGAACATGAAATTACTGGTACGTCTTCGATACGTCCCTGTAGCCACGGTACTTTCTAAAACCGTATATCATAGAACTGTCTAGTGGGGCGAGTGACACAGATACATTTGGCACCGTCCGGGCATATCGGAGGGTTGTCCATGAAAGGCGCCAAAAGAAGCTGTTTCTCCTAGACAAGCAAGCCCGACTCCGAAGTGGAGCTCGTGGCCTCCAGGCCAGGAAGGATTTGCGTGCCTTCGAGAAAGAGGTAGCAGAGTCGCAAAAATGGGTTGATCAAGGCAACGAGGAAATTACGAGCGTCGCTGTGCAAGAAGAGACCGAAGAAGCCATGAACATGCTCGCCGACCTGCAAATTCAAGTGGAGCCGACAAGAATTGCGGAGATTGAAAGCCAGGCTAAGAAGACCCTCACTGGTTTGGGATTTTCCGAGTCCGACATGAAGCGAAAGGTGTCGACGCTGTCGGGCGGTTGGACCATGAGGACGGCACTGGCCGCGGCGCTGTTGGAAGAAACGGACATCCTAATTCTGGACGAGCCTACAAACTACTTGGATCTCCTGGGAATTATGTGGTTGCAGAACCATCTTCAGTGTCTCGACGAACAAGATTCCCCGCCGACGCTGCTCCTCGTGTCCCACGACCGCGCGTTCATCACCAAAGCCACCACCGATCTCATTCTCGTCAAAGAGAAGAACCTGACTTATTTCCATGGCAGCCTCCAGTCGTATGAGGAGGGACAAGCGGAAAAGAGAATCTACATGATGCGCATGAGGGAGGCGCAGGATAAGCAAAAGGCGCATATCCAGGACACTATTACTAGGTCGCGGCAGCAGGGTAAGGCGACAGGAGACGACAACAAGTTGCGCCAAGCAAAGACTCGCCAGAAGAAACTCGATGAACGCTGGGGCCTACAGGTCTCGGCCAAGGGAGGAAGATTCAAGCTTAATCGAGACCTTGCGGGATACCATCTCACCATGAGGGCCGACATTGAGGTCGACTCCGGAGAAAGACCAGTCTCTTTTGTTCTACCAGAGCCTCCCGACCTGCGATTTCCGGGCGCCCTGATCAACCTCGAGAAGGCAGCGTTCAAGTATCCGATGAATAACGGTGATAAGACTGGACCGACGCTGGAGGCTATCAGTCTGACGGTGCACGAGGGAGATAGGATTGGCATTCTGGGACTAAATGGTGCCGGCAAGAGCACTCTCATCCGACTGCTAGTAGGTCAGACGAGGCCTACTTCCGGAACCGTCACGCTACACCCTCGGGTCCGACTTGGATATTACTCCCAAGGTGCAGTCGAATCCTTGCAGTCTTTGACCAGTACCGAGGGGGATAGGGACTTGACTCCCCTAGCGCTTCTAAGCAGAGATATCGGCAGCGAGCTTGACGAGGGCGAGGTTCGGGGGCTGCTGGGTAGCCTCGGGCTTCCGGGAAGACTGGCCTCGGACATTCCGATTCGGAAACTGAGCGGCGGACAGCTTGTCAGATGTGCTTTGGCGAGAATATTGTGGAAGAGACCCCAAGTTCTAGTTCTGGATGAGGTTACTACTCATCTTGACTATGAGACGGTGGGGGCTATGAGAGGTGCTCTGAGGGACTGGCCCGGTGCCGTGGCACTGGTGAGCCACGATAGATGGTTTGTTCGCGGCGTAGTTGAGGGCGAGAGGGATGAGGGCGAAGAGGATGAGGAGGAGGATGAGGAGGACGATGGACAGGGAGTTGGGAGAAGAAGAGTGGTATATAGGCTGTTTAAAGGGGGTCTCACGCCACTCCAGAACGGTGTTGATGAGTTTGAGGGTCTCATGGAGAGAAAGGTGAAGAGAATGGCAGCTGTTTAGGGAGGGGCAAATAATCACTCAACATGCGGTTTCGAGTCTTACTTTGATTTCTATCAAGGCTATCATCCTCTCACTCAACTTCTATGGCTGTACTGTGCGAGTAATCACGTATACGGTGGTGAAGCAGTTACATACCAAAATCAAGGTGAATTCGCGACACTATTCCGCCCTTGAACCGCCCATTTCTTGTCCGCCTTCGACATGCCTTTGAATACTTTCTTTTCCTCCACAGTAAGATAAACACGACCCTCCTTTGATATCTTCGTCTTATTCTCTCAGCAATCTCTCTTTCGTCCTCCACTGCTGCCACGTCACGTCACCACCAGACATCATCACCAACTATCACAGTCTTTTCTCTCTATTTCGTCAAATCACAAAGCTCGTGGTATAGAACCTCTTGAAAAGGCCTATTAGTCTCAACGTTATCGGTCCGATAAGCAATCATCTCCTCCAGCTGTGTCTGAGAAGCTGCTTCCTTTTGTCTTCTCGACCCGTCTGCCTCTCTCAGCCTTCCCTCTCTGAATCTATCCCAATTCACTCACACAGAACGAACAACTCCTCCGTTTCATTGGCTAAACGAGCTTACTTAGCTTCACTTTGGAGAGTTTCTGTCCTCGGTTCTTACCGTGTACACGTGAAGTGTCGTTATTGCCTTCGCTGGCAGTATTTCTTTGCCCAAGATGCCTTTCTTCACGCAATTTGTCTCCCCAAATATCAACCCTCACAACTCGGATTCTAAGGTTGATCTCCTAACTACTACTGAGAATAACTACGAGAACGCCGACAACACAAAAAAGACCAAAAAAGACAACAAGGGAACCTGGCTCACTACTCCGCCTCAATCTAGTATTCTCAGCTCTCTCTCTCTCACGGGTACTACTCCCAACAAGCACAGCCAAAGCCAAGTTGAGACTCGAGTCCAGGTCGAGACTGCTCAGCTCATCGACCACAACCTTTCCCACTACTTTCACCATCATAACATCCAGAAGCACCACAAACAATCACCTACTGCTGCCACTAACAACGACATTACCGCTACCTACGGGACCCTTCACGAAGCCTTCGAACTTGACGTTATCGCGCAGAAAATCCCCGGCTTCATCCGCCTCGACAGCGACGATATCCTCAAGATGCTCAACATCCTCGACGAGCTCCGCTACGAGGAGATTCGTCTCGACCTTCGCGACTGCGATTCGCAGCACAAGCTCAACATCTACACGAAGCTCGCCGTGTACGCCGGCCAGCTCACGGCGGGGGACGAGTGGGATCGCGACATGAGTCGCAGGATCTTGAAGGCTCTTGCCGAGCCGGCCCAGGACTTTGAGAACCGGATGATGGCCGAGGAGAAGCAGAAGAAGAAGAAGAGAACCTTGCACGCCGGGAAGGAGGTTGTTGACCTGGCCTCTCGCGACAAAGACGAGGATGCCGAGGTTGACGGCGACCACGAACACAAGGTAAAGAAGATGAAGATGAAGCACCAGCATCCCCACCAGCACGAGATCGAGTCTCGCTGTTCTTTCAACAGCAACTACAGCAACCACCACATGGCTCAGGCTGCTCCTGCCGATACCCACACTTGTGCCACCATGGGTGTGCCCATGCATGCCCCTGCCGCCACCTATGGCGACAAGACCGCCCAGCGTCCCAGCGCCGTCGACCCGGACATCGCCGACATTCCGTTCCCGGTCGTCCGGGACATCGTCGCGCGCACTGTTCGCGAGGTCCAGGACGCCGGCCCCGGCGCCAGCAGTGCCAGCGCAGCCAATAACACCCATGCTCGCGCCCCCCGCCACGGCACCAGCGACGTCACCGCCATGGCCCAGCGCGTTTTCGCCACCGCCGCCCGAACTCCCGGCGCCGCCACCACCCCCGCCGTCGCCGATGCCCGAGGGGCCGCCCACGGCCTCGCCCACGGCCTCGCCCACGGTGCTGGCTACGTGAAGACCGAGGACGAGCAGCAGCAGCAGCAGCGCCGCCGCCCCGACCCCGCCGGAAATGACCGTAGCCTCGTCGTCAAGCTCCAGTATCCGAAGTGGTTCAAGTACTACGGTGCTGCTGGCACTGCTTCTCCGCCGGGCTTTGAGAACGAAAGCGAGGTTGAGGTTAAGGATGAAGTTGAATAAGATCGATGGGGACGAGGATGGCCGAAGACAACGTAAGTCTAGTATACGTCCGCCATACGTCTATGGACGCGCACACTGGGGAAGGAAAAGAGAAGACGAAAAAGAAAAAAAGAAAAAAGGGATTGTTAAATTTCTTTATTGTTGTTTTTGACTTTTTCTCTGTCGTCATGGTTCACGAATTATGAGTAGCGGGTTGCGAGTTTTATGAAGTAAGAGCACGCAGTACGGTGTGATTTGTAGCATGCTCAGCTCAGCACAAACATAGTACAATACCAAAATGGTGTTATGGTGTTTTCTTTGCATCTTTTATGTGACTGCGCAGCTACATGCGTCCGCATCCACGAAGTCTACAGCAACACCCTAAAATCCTTATGCGTCCACTTCTCCGTCCACTTGACCCTCGCCTGCCTCTTGAACGGTATCCTCCTCCTAGCCTCAAACTTGCCCCTAACAAGCAAATTCCTGTACCGATCCTTCAGCAGATTTCCCTCCGGCTTCAACAGCCTAAGCGAATCCTGCAGCTCATCCGGCAGAACCAAGTCCAGATCCTTGTCCGGGATTGGAGCTTTGCCCAGGTGCTTGCGTCTCAGGAGCTCGTCGCTTCCTTCCTCGCCATCGTCGGCACTGCTCTCATCAGCCCTCTGAAGCGCAAGTTGGCGATCCCTCTCCGCAACCTCCTTCGCGATCTGCTTGATCATCTTTGCCTGCTCGTCCCTCCTGTTCATGCTCGTCTCGTGCTTCTTCCTGCGTTCCTCTTCCTTCCTCCTCTTCACCTTGTTTCTCTGCACGGGCGTCTTCCTCTCGGCCCGCTTAGTCTTCTTGGTAACGGCCTCGCCATCACTTTCAAAACCTTCCCACTCGGTATCCTCTTCCCACTCCGAGAGGTCCGCTCTTGCCTCCGCTGCTTCAGCTTCAGCAGCTGATTTTGCAGTAGCGATACGTTTTTCCTTGTCCCTTGCTTCCTGCTCTAGTCGTTCTTTCTCGGTTGCCACGGCGGATTCAGACAATGCGTTGTAGCGCTGCATATACTCGTTGAAATTTGGGTTGTAGCTGAACCCACCCGACGGTTTTGAGACCGCGGGGATGGGCTTCCCATTAGCGGCTAGGGAAATAGGTTGGCGGCTCATTGACTTGGGCGCTTTGGTGGGTTTGGGCTCGGGAAGGAAGTCGAGTTCTTCTCCGTCCTTGGTTATAGTCTTAGGCCTCCTTGCCACGGAAGTGGTAGATGCATGAGCTTCATCGGCCCAGGCGTCATAGGTAGCATCTACCACTTCCACACTAGCTTCGTGTTTCCCGTCGGCAACGTCACGGAGACGGGAGAGCTCCTTTTGGGATACCCGGTCCTTCCTCCTGCGCTTCTCGGGGACCATGCCCGGGACTAGCTCATAGGCTTGTCGTTTTTTTGAGGACACGGCTGGGACAGCGGAGCGCTCGGCGATGATTTCGTCGGCTCTTAGACGCTTGGACTTGGGCTTGAGATTGAATTTCTTGGAGAGTTCTTCGGATCCTTTGGTGTCGAGTTGGAAGAGATCGGTGTTTTCATGGTTGGCTAGTTTGCCTCTGGGGGAGAGTTAGTCGGACTTTCTCTTGCGACGTATGTTGTATATGACAGCTTCATACCCAAACAGAATTTCCTCTTCCACTCCTGCTTCCAACCCCTTCTGGATATCTGTGACATCTACGTGCTTGCGCCAGGCCTTCTTGCCCTTGCGCGAGGTCTGTTTAAGCTGTTTCGGGGCCTCTGTGGACCCCGTGACACGGGAAATCGGAGGCATGTTAGGCGACCGGATGGCGGATGAGAGGAAACTTGAGGTTGTTGCAATATCGTCAATGTTCGGGACGGTCACAAGCAGCAGAGGTGCAGCAGTAAAGAAGAAGAAAAATTGGTAAAGTATTATCGATTGAAGAAAGTGGGCCCTTCTGGGCTTATCGCCTAGAGATAAAGCTGATTTTAAACTACATCCCAGGTACCTTGATGGATGCACTCCAACAGCGAAGAAGGATGTCGCAATCACAGACAACATTGAATCAAGATGGAGATTTATAATTCATTAGATAAAACACTACGAAGTAATTATATAAGCTGTACGTTGAGTTTGCGACTCAAGCGTCCATAATCAAGCAGTCAATGCGTCTCCCGGTGTCTTTCTTGTGGTGTGCAATTAGCATCCGCCGATGCAATGACAAAATAGCACTGGATGACACGGGCCAAGTCAACGCCCCAACGCCAAGAGAATGGTTAGCGCATAGCATACGGTACGGAAATGCAGGCCTCCGTCGAGAAAGTTGGAGCGGGATTCATTGGGGGAGCATGACCTCCTTTTTTCGATTGTCCATACCCATCTCAGGCCATTCATCAGCAACACAACACTTCTTGCAGAAACTTGCAGCCTGTATCTCGGAATCCTCGCAAACCTTCGAATTTACTACGAAATTTGCTTTCTCCATAACGAATAATCATCATCACCAACCAGCAAGCTTATAGAGACGGAAACTACGACCTCCGCCTTTCCCGAATCAATCATACTAAGAGTTACGATTTACATTTCTACACCGCGTGCCCGTTTTCTAAAGATCCGACCGATCACCCCCACCACCACCACTTCCGAATCGAAAAACAAAATAACAGTTATTATTCATCATGTCGACCGGAGCCGGCGGGTCCTACAACAACCCGCTGAAGAAGTTCAAGTGCGATATTCCCCGTTCGATTCTTATGCGCCGCCGGTGGCTGCGGCGTAAGATGAAGATGCCGATGATATTGCAGGGTTGGAAAGGGAGAACTAGACTAATGCCCATTGTGACAAAACTATAGGCTAGTCTTCCTCGGCGAACAAAGTGGTATGTACGAAGAATAATTCATGCTCCAAATTCACCATCCACCGAAACCCAAATCGCACGCAAAGCTATGATCCGATAGGAAACAAAGAAGACCCAAGAGAAACCTGGGAGTAGAAGACTCGAAGGCTAACACTGAACCATGTTTTCTTTCGAACAGTCGGCAAGACATCACTTATTACGCGCTTCATGTACGACACGTTTGACACGGCCTACCAGGCCACGATCGGCATCGACTTCCTCTCCAAGACTATGTACCTGGAGGACAGGACCGTCCGGTTACAATTGTGGGACACTGCCGGCCAGGAGCGCTTCAGATCCTTGATTCCTAGCTACATTCGAGACTCGAGCGTCGCCGTGGTGGTGTACGATGTTTCCAGTACGTTTTCGTATTCGTCCCCTATCGAAATCACCATGTGCATACACGTGGGTAAATGGCAAGATGTGGCCAATACTAGGGGAGAGCCGTCGACCTGAGCAGCAGCAGTTGAGCTAACCCACCTCGTTCTCTTTCCCCATAGACACAAAATCCTTCCAAAACACCCGAAAATGGGTGGACGACGTGCGGGCCGAGAGGGGGAACGACGTAATCATCGTGCTAGTCGGAAACAAGACAGATCTCAATGACAGGAGGGAAGTCACCACCCAGCAAGGAGAAGAGGAAGCGAAAAAGCACAACCTCATGTTCGTCGAGACGAGCGCCAAGGTCGGACATAACGTCAAGACCCTTTTCAAGAGGATAGCACAGGCGCTTCCTGGCATGGAGGGGAGCGATAGCGCGGTCCAGGCTGCCAGTCAGAGTAAGTGTTGGCGCATGCTTGCGGGTTTTGTGGAAGCTGGAGGTCGGGGATTGGGGTTGTAGGTTAGCGGATGGGAATGGGATATTCTGAATTAGAGTGGAGACAGGAATTGGGATAACATGTTTTTGGAGAGAATATGTTGCAGGGGGGAGGGGCCGGTATTAGGATTGATGATATAATGGCTAACATCTGTCTACAGGAATCGATGTCAACACCAACACGAGCACCACCTCTCAGGAAGGCTGCTCCTGCTAAAGAGGCAAACCACTCAGTCCTGGAAACACGGAACAACGAAGTCGATAGTGACCTGGGAAGACAGCTAAGCCATCCACGCATTTCGACCTATGTTCGATTCTCTAAGGGGAGAGCGAGGAAGATATGGGGTAGGCAGGCAGGGAGGGAATGGAGACGAAGAAGAAGGAACAAGGGGGCAACGGCCGCCATCTTATCCAGTTTAGTGCACATAACCCCCCTGACCTTCGCCCTATTCATCACACGAAGCAAAATAAACAACGCGGAAAGCCCGAACGTCGGGCCACGCACACAAATATCTATCTAACCCAATTTATCACGAAAGCATAGCGCGCATGCAAAAGGGATACAGCATGGCTAATGGAGTTGTATAATAATATATCGAAGCCTACCTACCAACCAACGTACCAGCTTTGAGAACCCGACTTGACATGCTGAATTTAATATGTCATCTACCTACTATTACATGAATGTTTTGAAATACACGTATGGTTCGGAGTGGCGAGCGGCAACAATATCGTTGCTTTCATGGGTTTAATTTTCTAGTTTAATGTCTAGAACCGTATTCTCTTTTCTCTCTCGACCGCTGGTTACTTTTTCGCTTGCTCAGTCAAAACCGTTCGCACCTTGGTCTATTATCAATACCACTGTTTACATACATATATATATATGATCTTGAAACCATCCCATGAGAAAATTATTGGCCCGTCTTTGCCCCTTCCACCATGAAGAACGGATGAATATTTTCATGTTTCCATCAATCAACCCTTCCTTCCTCAAGGCTCAGCCAGGGTATGAACCCCCAGCTCCCGTCTCCTCCTTTGAGCTCTCGGAATGCTTTTCCTCCAGATCTGCCTCGAGGCTGCTGCTCTCGGAGCCCCCCTATTCCGGCGATTGGACCCGAACTCTTCCGTCCTCCATGCCAAAGTAAGCGGCCACAGGCTTCTGACCCTGCCTGTCGAGGCCCGCGTTCTGGGCCTGGATGCCGTTCATGCCGTAGAACAGGCCCACCTCCACGACGCCCAGGAGGGACTTCAGCTTCTCGGCCAGGGCAGTGACTTCCCAGGACCCGTCCGTACCTTTCCCCTGCGACTCCTCCGACAGGTCCCTGGGGATGAGGAGGGGGGCGAAGGGCGCGTCGATGAGCCACATGCCGTTGTCCGTCACCACGGGCCCGGCCTTGTTGGGCGTTCCCTGCCGGATCTCGGGCTCGGACGATCCGAGGTGGCGGAGCTCGCGGAGCACGTCGGCCGCGGTCAGGGGGTGCACTTCTATGGGGATGGTCTTCCATTTTGTGCACAGCCGGGGGGATATTTTGCGGTAGTCTTGGTGGAGGGAGGAGTTAGCGTTTTTGGCTCCGGGGAAGGAGACCGGGGAGGGGGGGGGGGGGAGGGGGGTTTATGTGTAAATTAGGGTGGATGCTTCTGTATTGGACCCATCATCTTATTCTTGTTCTTATCCGATCCTCTCGTCTCACCTCGACTGCTTCTCGTTTTTTTTTTCGGAGGAATACAGTGACCAAGTTGGGGGTTACGGTAAGGGGGAGTAGAGAGACAACTTACCGGCAACGCAAACAAACTTCTTTGCCGCGGCAGCGACAAATTTCTCCTGCCACAAACAAGCACCTCCCCCTTTAATAAGATTCAAATCATCGTCTACCTCATCCGCGCCGTCGAAAGCAACATCCAACGGCCGGACTTTCCCGTTCTCGTCCAAGGGACGCAGGTCGATGGACCCCAGGCGCAGCCCCGCGGCGATGATGAGGAGTTTAGACTGGTCGCCGGTGGGTATGAAGGTCATCTTTGAGGTCACGTTCCGGGGGAGAGCGGCTATGGCGTCCACGACGTACACGACGGTGGATCCGGACCCGATCCCCACCCAGGTGTAGGAGGGGTCGAGGTGGTCGTGTACGGCTTGCGCGGCCGCGGCCTTTTTGGCGGATTCGACTAGGGTGGCCATGGTTGCGGGTTTGAGAGGGTGTGATGAGAGGAGTCTGTTTGGTGGCGAGGCTACGGGGGTTCGTGAGAGTCGGCTGGGTGGTGTTGAGCAATTGAGTGTGGGTACTTCTATCCGAACGGTGGTCCTAGTCTTGGTGGTGGTGCTGATTGTCCTGATTCCAGCTATGGCATGAGGTAGTGACGATGTGTGCGCTCGCGATAATGGTAACGTACTTGTTGGTGTTGGCGTTGGTTTTGATCTTCGAAGAAGAGGGTTTAAAAGTGGTTGAAATTGCTTTACCTTCATACAGCCGGCGATCGCGGTACTATGATAAAAAATATCTACTAGTATCTGAGAGAGGGGATGACTCAAAGGTGTGGGGAATGAATCAGCAACAATAATGTCTTATATATGTATGAGAGAGTGCCCAGGTGGGTTGATGAACATGCCCTGAATACGGAAGGCACGGTGTATCTGTGGGGATCCTGTGGTGGTGGTGGTGGTGGTGGTGGTGGTGGTTAGAGGGGTTTGTTCTTTCTATAGTGGACGGCCGAGAAGTCACCTCTAGAGGGAAGAAAAAGCATCTGATACATCCACAGAAGCCGCAGTTTTTTTCTCTTACATTATTTTCTCCCTTTCCCTTCTTTTTTTCAATTTTTCTTTTCTGGGGAGACAGACCCTTGACGATATGCAAGCCTTTATTGCCGCATGAGATGTGGCAGGTGGAGTGACAAGCTTCTCACGTCCGGCCCGTTCCTGGCTGCCCAGCTGAGCAGCAGTTCTTTCCCGGAAACAGATGTCAACGATGAGTCAGCGTTTCTTCTTCTTCGTTGATTAG
The DNA here is from genome assembly GCA_022664585.2 of Zalerion maritima. Classification (NCBI taxonomy): domain Eukaryota; kingdom Fungi; phylum Ascomycota; class Sordariomycetes; order Lulworthiales; family Lulworthiaceae; genus Zalerion; species Zalerion maritima. The sequence goes on from JAKWBI020000372.1 coordinate 39,437, forward strand.
GTGTTTACTGAGCCGCCAGGCGGGACAATAATGTCACGATGCTATCTACAATGTGGCTAGCGGTTAGTGGCAGATGGCAGTGCGGCCTTCTGGTTCCTGTCTTGGAAGGAACTGTTAAGCTCATGCTATGGATAGGTGGATATTTCGACTTTCCTTGGATGGCAGGCATGTCATGCTTTGGCTATAATCCGTGTGTCGCTGTCGGGGCTACCGATTTCTGATTGCCCCGTTTCCTCCACGTGACTGGTCGACCGCCCTCTTCGATCAGATCCCTTCTGCCTGGTGAGAGTTTGTACCTCTTCTCCATCCTCCATGTCAATTGTCCTGAACAACTACTTCATGACCTCACTTTGGGATTCCTCTGGTGTTTCCTCCTTTATTTCCTTCCCAGCTCGGCTGCGTCGTATTCCGGTCTAATGGCAAAATTACCGCACTTTCCAGCTCAGACACCTAACGCACCAGTTGGAACTGTACTTTGCGCGGATTAATCTTTAGGAAGCGTGGTGATGCCCGCCCTCCCCATCCCGGATGCGTCACCAGTCGTTAGTAGAATCAAACCGTTTGAATAACAGGGACGCCTCGAGGATGCGCCGATTTAGCTAGCTTGTTCTTGAAGAGATAGAATCTGAGATCGAACTCGCGACTCTAACGCCCATGCCTTTCCGTTCCTCCCGTTCCTCCCTTCCTATCCTGCCGCTATTCACTCAGTCCTATCTCCTCCGAGAAAGGCATCTTCGCCCGCCCCCTCCCCTCTGGCAAGGAGAACTGCGTCTGTTTGATATGATGCTGGCTTGCTCATGTGGCTGGGGGCCACACGGTAAACTCATCAGCAATTACGCTCGAGTGGGATGGATCGCCTGAGTAGCCTGGTCGAACCCGCGAGGCTGAGATGCACGTTGGTCAGCTGGGTATCTAAGTAATGACCTGGACTAGTGGCTAGCAAGTCTGTATCTTTGCAGCACGGAGACTATTACTTTCGAGCTCCCTGTTGGGAGCCACTCGCGGGCTTGGCATAGGGCATGGATATAGGCATCGCCAGCTTCCCGAATATCATGCATTGCAGGTAGGACGAGACCCAGACGGATAGTTCGACGGGATATTTCGCGATGCCACCTTAAGTCCGTCTGGAGGTAAGCAATTTATATAGAAAGGGGCTAAGTTACGAATACCGAAGTTCCTCGGTCAGAATATCAAAGGCAAACGGGAATTATGAAAGCGATGGTCAAGCAGGTGCTAGTTAGGAAGGAAGGGCCAAAGGAAGCTAGTGTCTATTCCTATATTCCCAACCCTCCCAACTATCTCTTAGGGGTAAGCCAGATATCGAACAGTTTCTTCTATTCAATAAGATTTCTGTCTTCCTTACCGAATCTGAACCGCCCTGACCCTTGAAGCTCAAGTACGGAAAGTCTCTTGGCTCGTCTCCTGCAACCCGGTGACGGACCGAATTATCGCCCATGCACCGGTAAGGCTCCCCCGTCTCGAACCGGTCAAAAAAGAATTTCAACAAATTAATTAGCCTAAGGCGGCCACGTCCGCAGACGTAATGTGGGGAGGCGGATTCCGTCCAGTGCTTACAAGCGTCTCCATGCTCGCGTTGTTCGCCGCCATCGTCATTATCCCTGTCGGCGCTGCTGGCGTAGTAAACCGACCATGATGGTTCGACTAGTTTGACCCAGTAGCGCTCCCCGATCTCGCGCATCGTATCGCGAGGATTGGTGCCCGCTGGACAACCCGAGACGGGGGCCGTGGTGCCGCGGGGAATATCGTCCAGTGCCAGACATCCAAGGCCCAGACCTTAAAGCGCTTTTTCACCTGGCGGGGAGTGGGCATGTAAAATGATGTTGCCCCATTGCAAGGGCTAATGTCGCACGTAACAGCTGCACCACCAGGACCGCTGGCGCCGTGACCACTTGCAATGCAATCATTGTTCCGGAAACCGCCCGGTGTCGTCAACGCTCCTAATAGTTGTTTGGCAGCCTGTCTCTTGTGCAGCCATTGTTCCGGCCTCGGGGTTCCTTCGACTTTCACGGAATAGCGGTCCGGGGTGTGCCGTCGGGAAGCACACCTTCCGTGGCTCCACGAAAGAAAACCCCCATGGTCTGTCTTTCGAGAATGTGTTCAGCTGCAATCGAAGGAAGTGTACATAGTTTCGTGTTAGCTGCAATTCAATTCCCTCAATCTCTGTCTGCCTAGCTCCGCCACCGAGGCCTCGGCAGGATAGGGAAAAAACAACGGTGACCGAACCGACAGTTTCCCATCAACGAAGGAGGGAGACACCCACAATGCTTTTCGCCCGCAGAGCCCTTCGAGGTCGCTGACTTCGATACGGGCCAATCTTCACGGGAGTTTGAACTGCGTTTGTAAAAGTGCCACCAATAGCGTACGTCGGATGCCGGCTGCTTGGAAGGGGAGTTATACTGACCGGGAGGGGCCCAGAAGGTAGGTTGTTGGTCAGGACCGCAGTAGGGAGTGCTACCGCGTGGGCACTGAAGATACGAAAGTAGTAGTACACTGAGAAGGAACGAGGAAAAAACAACAATAAAAAACTTGCAGGAGCTGATATGATGTTGGGACCCGATTCAAGGAGAGTAGAAACACCACACCGGCGTATCCTTCGGCAAATACAGCGTCCTTGCTATCGATGCTCCGTGCCCCGTCGTCTGGAGACGGCCGACTGTCGCCGTAGGTTTCTGCCTCAGTCGTTGCCGCTGCCATGCGGTACGGTGTCAAGGGACAGCGCAACGGGCTTGGAGCTGGGGCAATCGCTGCCGCAGACGCCATCCCCGAGGGCATCGCTGGGGTGGCTGGCAAAGAAACTGATTGATCCGCCACTGGCAGCCGGTCCACTGCCCATTCGAGTCGGCCGGCTTGCAGCACGCCTTGCGCAGTCCGTTCGAGCAGTAGCTACCGCCTATGCCCCATCTCGGATCCGCAAGCAGGGATAGGGATAGAATCCCCGTGAAATCGGAACACTGTCCCGAAGTACAGGCGGGCTAGGACGTCCAGCCGCACTGGTTGTATACCGTTCGATCGACACATACGAGCAGTAGGCCCCCTGGCACCCTCCGTGGCAATACTCGTCGTTGGAGCCGATCTTTATCGCATTTGCCGCCATTGTGGTCGTACCACCCGCACTCGGGTATAACCTGGTTTGGAGGGCAGCAAAGCTGCCGGACGCCACCCCCATCGCATGGCGGTCACGACCAAAAAATGGGATGGAAGTGGAAGGGAAAGGGGTTGGCTCAGCTCTCATACATGTTGAAGAAATCAACTACGTCTTGAAGCTTGGCGACATCAAATTGCTGCGATACCAATAGGATGTGGGGAGCGTTATGGTCAAGCCATCGCGGCTGGTGCCCGACAAAGCCGACTTGAGGTTACGCAAGAAGGTGGGAAGATTTTCAAAATCAGCTCCGGTGCCTCCCCGGTCCGTACCAACGGGGTCCTCCCAGTCTATCTCAACACCGTCGAAGTCGTATGTCGACATAAAGCTGATCAAGGATGCAAAGAACTTGCTTTGGGTCTCAACGGAGGCGGCCAAGATGGAAAACCTTAAGGCCGGAGTCAAATTTGTTTAGGTTAGTAAGTTGCTCGCACATGGCGATGTCAACTACCGACCCCGGGATAATTTCGAAGGTCGTTGGGTCTGTGCTTCCAAATGCATAATTCAAATTGGTGTACACACCCTGAGGAATCCCCTCTGGGACAAAATTATTGCATCCGCGAGATCATGTCCATCCCTCCCTCGTAATAACCGACGGCTCGTCCGGTCTTGCTACTAGAATCGACATCACAAGAAGGGCGATTTGGTTCGTTTCCATCACAAAACTCCTCTATGGTGCCGCAGAAGCCAAACTTACTACAGCAAAACTACAAACTGGGATCAATATCGTCGTGCCAAGCACATGTAGTTCCTGGGCATTTTTTCAACAATAGCCTGCCGTTCAAGGGGCATGTTGTACTCTTAACGAGGTTGGCCCCAAATCCACCCGGACCGCAATCCGTCTTCCTCTCGCAGGGGACAGATTCACTGCAAGCTGTCTGGGCTGAGGCCGTGAGCAAGAAAATGGAGGCTGTGAGCAGCAGCAGCAGGCAAAGCTGCTGGGCTATTCTAAGGTGGAACATGGGAATCATTGGGAAGCACGAGCCTTTCCTCTTTCGTGCTCGCAAGACTAGAGGGTGAATATACGAGGGACAAGGACAGTAAAGATAATATAGCCCAACAACATGGGCATTCTACACTACTGGAAGATGGCAGGAAAAAGGCGAAAGAGAGAGAGAGAGAAAGAAAAAGCTGTCGAGGTCCTTTGCGAGGTACAAATTGCAACCCAGGCCAATCCATGTTTCTGTTTTCAATAATGGCTGCGGTATGTTATAACAACCGGCACCTGACCCTCTCTTCCTCTCACCTGAATTCAGCACTAAAATATGCCTATATCTACAATACCTCTGCTCTGAACTGAAGTCGGTGGGGATGAGCAGATAAGTCTCGATGGTAACCAACTCGGCCCCAGCCCCGTCATACCCCCATTGGTCTGGATTACAAGGAAGGGGAATTATGGCTTGTGTTACAAAGACAATAATTGACCAGGTTCGATCTTGAATACTACTTAACGAACGAGATATTGGTCGTCTTTGTTCACGCCGGTGGTGTGCGGATCCCACTTGCATATATCATATCATATATGCGACGGAAAAGCCGACTATGACTTTCTGGGCAATCGACCGAAGAGATCGCTATGAAGGATAGTGCCGACGGATGGGGACTGGCATCGTCATTATGCTCGGGCGGCTGTTCTTTGGTACGAACTACGGATATTAAGACTTGAATAACAATGCGCACTAGGTAAGTACATTGCGCAAGAAGTTGGCGTTATTACCACGAAAATAATAAACTACTATAGCCGGGCAAAGTAACCCCAGTCCGCAAAAATATAAGGTCCGATTTGTGCTTGGTCCCCCACATCCCGCTGGCCTTAACCAATATGATAATGCTATTTACATTTAAATTTTAACATATGCATAGGATAAAGGCTTGCCAGGCACCATGTAACCACTCCTGAACGGGACACTGGGTATAAAATCGGGATCCCTTGTTACTTTCTTCTTACGCCGGGATCATGGCGGTTCGGCGTCCTAACCTCGCCTTAAGCTTGCGAGATAGCGGCTCCGTCTTGGCGACGGGCACCTGGTGCTTACAACTTGATACACCTCTCTCTAGGTTCAAAATCAAACCGCCCTGATACTACGCTGGTGCTCTGCCCCTCCTTCCAACCCTTTCTCTTCTAATTAGCGGATTCCTTCCTCATCTCACCAGCTTCTTACCAACTACCCACCATAAAGCCCAAAGCTATGGCCCGAGATCTGGTGCCCCCTTTGCTCCTAGCTCTACTATGTACTCTGTTCGCTGTTCGATGTTATTGTTGAAGCAAGCACGGCTCACCACGGCCATCACCACTACCCCCCGGGCCTTCGACTTCGCCGAAGTAATAATGGGACTTTGGGTGTCCTATCTCAGGAGGTAGCCGAGGCACTCGTCCGTCAAGGCCGCAAAGCCCTTGCCAAGGCCAACAAAGCGACAGTTGAAAGCCCAAAATTCAATCAGAGAGTGTTCGGGAGTGGACGGACATCATCAAGGGCGAGCCGGCCGCTCCTCTGCTGGTCGACTACGCCAGTGCTGGCAATGGCGGGTACTTACCTCGTCAGCACCCCCATAATTCAGTACTACAACGCCCAGTTCTTGAGAGATATAAGTATGGCCCAGCCTGCCCATAAACCTTTTTTTTTGCACGGTCCTGTATTTCACTTCAGACATCTAATGAGGCAGACAGCCATTTAACGTGCCGACCATCCCGGCTGCCTCTAGTTTCCAGGGGCTTGGTATGATCATAAGCGACGTTTAGATATATCAGCGATAATAAAGAATGGTGAGATTAGCCACCCGGGACTAAGAGCTGTTGGCCTTATCCATAGTATAATCCAACCACTGATACCTTATTCGATATACCGTTAAGTATATCAATACTAATAACTTCCTGCAATTAAATCGGAACTTCAAGCTGGACATACGTGTGGCGGATCCGTATACGTATATATGTGCCATTTGCTGGCAGGTTGCCCAAGGAACCTCGTTAGAAAATATCGAATTTTACGCGCTCTACACGGCCAGACCTTCCTGATGGTAGCCAACAAGTGAGATAAACACTAGTCTTACCCCAGTGCCACAGCAACCACATCAGCCCATTGCTTATTAATATGAATTGATGATAGGGAATGATCTATATGGAGAACGGATCGGGTGGGTTTTTCGCCGACCTCACGTTTGTCGGCGGCAAGTTTGGGTACGTAAAATCGGCGACTTTTTCTGTAAGTGATCGTTCCCGGGGCGACGAGCCTTTCCGCGCGGGCTGCCAACAATATTCGTACTTGGCTGTATCTTGCGTTATCTAGGGTCGGCAAAGGATGCCGTAAGTCAATGTTCAATCGTCGGTACTAACGTGTGGCATTGCTTTTAGCGCCTATTTTGGCAACCAGCAGTGTACCTCCAGCCGCCTTGTATTCGTCAACTGCGCAGTGGCAGTCCAGGTCCGCCGGGACTGGGCGTGGACCATGCAGGACCATGTCATCGAGAGTTGCGGGATAGTCTTGGTCGTTACCGGAGGAGTACGCCCCGGCATTTCACCTTCTTGTCTCAACCAGCTCCCCTCGTCTAGCGCTATCGCGTCGAGCATCAGCAGACAATTGATCTTCAGGACTGACATGTTTTATTCTTCACTGGGCCGGCGGACCCGTCACACAAGGCGCGAGGTCTCTGGTGTTGACGGATAGCATCATCCCCAACACTGAGGACGGCATTGTAACTTCCCTGCTGGCGGAGAACTCCACCTCCTTCCTTCTACAGAATGTCGGGGTTTTCAACGTTCATGATGCCGCCATCGATTCCACGGGCGATGCCGCCCAAGTTCTCATCCCCGGGGCCACCGAGAAGCTTGTGGATAACTGGGGGTCTGGCCGTGTCAACAACGCCACAGGAGAGACCTCCTTTATCAACGGAGCCGACCTTCCAACCATGAGCCGCGCAGAGGTGCTCCTGGGCAATGCATACGACAACACGCAGGCCAACTTCTTCACTCCAAGGCGTCCTAACTATTATAACATTCCGGCCTCCAACGTCATGAGTATTAAGGAATATAGCGCCACGGGGCACGGAGAAACAGGCGACGAGCCGGCCCTGAACTCGATTTTGACCGCCGCTGCCAACACATCTTCGGTTGTTTATTTCCCATTCGGTATTCACGTAGTCAAAGACACGCCGCAGATCCCCATTGGTTCCAGGATTATCGGACAGGCTTGGTCCCAGATCATGGGCAAGGGTGCCAAATTTGGGGACGAAATGGCGCCGCGACCTGTGGTTCGCGTGGAATTGCCTGGCGAAGTTGGCATTATCGAGACCCAGGACATGCTGTTTACTGTCTCGGGTCCGACCGCAGGAGCCATTGTTGTTAAATGGAATGCCAAAGAGCAGAGCCAGGGCTCGGCCGGTCTATGGGGTAACTATGTTATGCATTATCGTAATTCTTGCCTGACCCTAATCCCACGTTCACGACAAGCCAACCCACAAGCTACATCTTTTATATTTCTTCACCAACCTCGATTAATATCGGGCTGGTCCAAAGCTGTTGGATACGCATATTTCCCGCTGCTAAGACCTGTCCTATATCAGTAGCAACTCTGCCAGGCCTCCAATATACTTTTGTCCATGATTCAAACCGAGTCGCCGCACTTTTCAGCCGGTGCCCATGGCGCCGTCGCCATTTACACCAGGACTGTTCCCTAGCGACCCGGACTTCTCGTTGTGCTGGGACGATAAGTGCGCTGTGTCCTGGGGCCTCCGAATTCTCGAGTCAAGCCAGGTCTATCTTCTCGACGCCGGTGCATACAGCTTTTGTGATGAGTATACACAAGCTTGCCTCGACACCAACGGCTGCCAGACGCGGGATATCGACGTGTAGAACAGCCGCGATACCGAGGCCCTCTTTTCAATAATACCGCTAACGGACCAAGTTTGCGATGCCGGGCATGGCAAAAGCCTGGAAGCATGGTTTACCAGCGTCCAGCTGGCATGTGCAGATTCCACTCACCTTTCTGGGTGGCCGCACATGCCACATGGAGCGGATATAATAAGACAATGACATGCCTAAAGGACACTGCCGCCGGCCTCTGTTGCAATAGTAACTATCCATTCCATTATTCCCGCGGCATGCGCATTAATTGCTTCACGTCGCGAATAACATGCCAGCTAACACTGCTAACACCATCTCACGGATGTCGTATACTCCTTCACTGCGGTTTAAAACCATTAAGGACATGCTGGACGAGGAGATTTGCCCTTGTCACTATATTAGAAGACTGGAAGTAATGCAGCGGACTGCATTTTGTGCCTCGATGCCCCTTACGGGACGTATGTCCCGCCCAACCCCACCAGCACGGCGGTGACGGCGACCGCATCGCCTACAGGCACTGTCGTTTCGCCAGACGGGAGCTGCGGCGGCGGCGGGGCGACAGCGTGCTCGTTCGTGTCTTGGCTCGGGCTTTGGCGCCTGCTGCTCCGAGCACGGGTACTGCGGAAGCGATTCCGACTACTGCGGGACGGGATGCCAGGGCGATTTCGGGATCGTGCTCCACCGGGCAGACCCCAGTGCCTGTCCCCCGACCGCCTGTAAGCCAGCAGCCGTCGCAATTGCAGAGCAGTATAACGTCTCAAAGTTTGATCCAGCCGCCATCTGTTTCTCCACCAATACCTCCGGCCCCCCTGGAATTTACGGCCGCCAGTACAGCCGCCCCGCGTGCCCAACACGAGCGCTTCTCCCTACCTCCGCGCGCACACACGCCGCTGGCTGCCGTGGCACATCACGCCCAATACCGCCGGCGCTACCGCAAGCACAGGCATCCACGGTAGTCTCACAGCTATCGACCATGGGCGCCGCCGGTGCAGTCAAGAGCCAGCGGTTAGCCATCCACCCTGTCAATTGCGGAGACAGCTACTGTATGCTGGTAGTGGCGCCGGCAGCAGCCCTGGGACAACCCGCGGCCGTATCTACGGAGGCAGCGAAAACTTGAGGCTGTGCCTTCGGCTTCGGCCCCCCATTGCAGGCTCGTCTCACTTACCGACAGTGTCTACTAGTTACTTCACAAGATCGCTCATGTAACAAGAAAACAACTAGTTAATTCGCAACATAGTTTTTTTTATCATCAATACACATCCTTTTTGTTGGCCGCCGCGGGGGGGGGGGGGGGGGGGGGGGGGGGGGGGGGGGGGGGGGGGGGGGGGGGGGGGGGGGGGGGGGGGGGGG
>JAKWBI020000373.1:127-48745 GCA_022664585.2 Zalerion maritima
ACCTTCATCTACATTTCTTTTTCGTACGTTTACACCCATACCCACATTTTCCTCCTCCCACCTAAACTCCCTCTAAGGATACTCCGCCTCCCGTCGCCGGATACTACAGTACATATACATAATACTATCCTCCTCCTCCTCCTCCTCCTCCGCTCGTTTAGCTCCATTTAACATATGTACAGTAACTTGGTAGACAGGCAGACAGAAAAGCCCAGCCATGCATGTTGGGGAGTTGGGAGAAGCATCTTTTGATACCACGGTTTTCAAAGGAGCGATCGCTACCCAACGTGATATTTTCAAGTTATTGTCAAATGTGAGAAAAGAAAAAAAAGGTTAAAAAAAACAGGTAAAATATTCAATGCATGTATATCAATCTATGTATGTCATTTCATCATTATCGCATCGCCAGTCCTTGGCTGCAGCAGAACTCCCTATTGTATGTAGCTCCTCTATGCTAGCCCTCCAAAAGTCCAAAACACAGATAACAAGACAAGACAAGACAAGACAAGACAAGACAAGACAATACAAAACAAAAGGCCCAGAACGCACTTCAGATTTCAATAAAAAAAATAAACTTTTTCTTCCTCCCTCCCTTTCTGTTCTCTCTCTCTCCCTCTTCCACCCCTCCTTACCCGCTAACCTCACCAAACCACTGCCTCAACAGCCCCGCCAACGCATTGGGCAACTCTTCCATCTCCCTAATGATCAAATAGTACTGGAACGGGAATCCGTCCAAGTATTTCTCAACCTTGACCTCCATGCGTCCGTCGGCAGTCTTCTCCATCCTGGCTTGCTTGAGGTGAAGAATACTTGTGCTCGCGTTGGCACCCCCAGCACCAACGCCAGCGCCAGAAGGAGCCTTGGCCTTGGCGTCAAGCACGACAAAAACAACCATAACCTTCCTTTCCCCCGCCTCCCTCAATAGCCTCCGGATCCCTTCAAACTGCCCCGTGCTCGCCAGCCCATCCGACAGCACAATAGCAAGCTGCCATAGATCCTCCTGTCCCGCTCCGCCTCCGGCGTTCAAATTCCTCGCTTCCGAGAAAATGTCAATGGTTCTTCTCAGCAAGTTCTGAACCTCCGTCCCTGACTGCTTGAACGAGAACTTCTGTAGCGCCTTAGCTCCCGCCTCGGGGGAAGTAAAAGGCGGATCCTCCAGTCCATGCGCAACAAAAGTTTCCTTGCCAAAACCAAGCACTCCGACTTTTCCGACCTCAAGCATGGCAAGAGATCTAGACACCATAACCAGAGACTCGAGCGCCATACTTGCAGGACCAGTTGGATCCATATCCCCCCTGTTTTCGCCCGTTTGTTTGACGCCCGAAGCAGCACCAGAACCAGTAGACCCCATCATGCTCTCACTATCATCCACCGCAAGCAGCACCTGATAGCACCTCTTCGTGGGCACCGCCCGCCTCATCCAAATCTTGTCCCTCTTGTAACTGCTCGCGATATAAGGAATGATCCTCTTGATGTTTAGTCTCTTGCCCGTCCTGAACGCGCCCGACAGTTTCGTCGCTTGCGACGGCGTCAGGATGAGTCTGAGTTGCGACGTGAGGTTGAGGGAAAGCGCGTGCGTCTTGCTCTGGAACTGCGCCCATTGCTGCAGCGCCTCGCCGAAGTGGATAGCTTTTTCGGATGGTGTGGGATCAAGGTGGGTGGTGGAGAGTTGGAGGGATGTTTGCTCGACGTCTTCTTCTTCATCGTCTTCTGTCAAATGATCTCGCTCGTCGCCCTCTTCGAGTGGGGCAGAGGGGTCGAAGGTGCCCTTTTGAATTGCTGAGCCGCTGCGTGGGTCTTCTTCGTCTTTGCCTTTACTTTCGTTGTCCGTTTTATTGATAGGTTCGTCGACGTCCATCTTGTCGGCTTGGCTAGCATCCTCGTCTTCTTGCTTGTCTTCTTGCATAGCTTGAGGGCCAGCGGTCTCTTCGTCATCGATAGCCATGGAATCGTCAAAGGGATGAGCATCCTCATCCTTCGCTCCGCCCATTGCTTGGGCGTCCTCTTGGGAGTTTTCGTCCTGGAGATGCTGGAATTCTTGCTTGCCAAGGTCGGTGTTCTGCGGCGGTGGCCCATCTTGCTTATTCTCCTGAGGTGTAGCGAGGATATCCCTTTGCCTGCGGTGCCACTGTTCCAAAACATCGCCGAGTTTCTTGAAAGGCTGCGTGATTTCTTGTTCTTGCTCGTTCTGACCTTGCTCCTCAGCGGTTTCGGCAGAGCGAGAAACAGTACCATCGTTGCCGGCGGCAGACTTTTCTTGGCTTTCGCCTTCGCCAACATTCCCGTCGGCTTGTTGGGCGGCATTAGCCTGGAACTCGGTGTCGTCGTTGTCTTGCTCGGCTGACTGATCCAGACCAGTGCCTTGCTGGTCGCTGGGTGCCACATTGTCTTGGTCCAACTTCGATTGCTCTTCGGCTCCAAGTGCATCGTTCTGCTGGCCTTCTTGTTCTCCCCTGGGGTCGGGGTCGTCATCTTGAGGCTCATCCTCCATATTTTCCTGGCCATCGGGCTCGCCCTCCTTGCCAATTTCTTCCTCGGGTACATTCTCGTCCTCGGCTGGCTGGGCGGGCTCGGCATTCGCGGCATCCTCCATTTCTTCATCCTCTCCGTCTTTTTCTTTCTCCTGGTTCTGTTCCTGGGGTTCGCCTTCCACGTCCTCCAAGTCGTCGAGATCATCTTCGCTCTCCGAAATATCTTTCCCGTCTCCTTCAATCTCCATATCATCTGGCAGATCCAGAGCTTCTTCTTCCTGGACATTTTGGTCTTGACGATCTGCTTCAACCTGAGGTTTGATATCACCCTCATCCAACCCCTCATCACTGTCCCCCTCTTCCTCTTCCCCATCTTCATCCCCCTCCTTCTTCATCTGTTCATCGTCACCACCGTCCTGCTTCTGCTTTTCAGCCTTATCATCGGCCGCCTGCTCCTCATCCCCCTTCTTCCCCATCTCCTTCTCCCCCTTCTGCTCCTTCTCGCCCTCCTCCGGCTCGCCGTCCCACATCTTTTCGTCCACTGCATTCGGGTCCAGATCATCAACATCGCCCGCCTCCTCGCTGATAGCACCGTCCTCATCCTCTTCGCCATCTTCTTTTTCTTTTTCGCCATCTTCCTCCTCGCTGGCCTCCTTGTCGCCCATCTCACCCTCGAGGTCTTCGTCAGCCATGTCAACAGCATCCTTTTCGTCTCCTATTTCATCGTCATCTTCCTTCTTTTCCTTCTGGGCCTGCTGGGCCAGCTCAGAGAGATCCTCGTCATCCTTGATATCCTTGCTGATATCCTCGACCCCATTGCCATCGCCGAGACCGGTCCCGTCCTCAAGCTTGCCGGACTCCTTGGACGTCTCGTCGGACGGGTCTTGGGGTGTGCAGAAACCCTGGCTGGCAAGTTGAGTGAATGATCGGGCCAGATTGAACCCAAGTTCACAAACTCTGGAGTGAAATTCTGCAAACTTGTCCAAGAAATGTCGAGAGATACTGGTGTATTGCCGAAGGATAGGAACAACCGCCGCAAGCAAAACGGGGAAGTATTGCCGCGCCTCGGAATCGGTCTCCTCGAACGAGGCGAAGAGTTGCTGCAGGGCAGCCGTGAAGTCTTGAATGTGAAGAGCAGCAATGCAAGCTTCCATGGCGGCGTTGTATTCCATGAGCCAGCCAGCATCCTCGTGGGACGCGGGAATCCCTGCCAAGGCTTTCTTCAGCTTCTCAATGGCTACCAAGGCCTTGTCGGCAATACTCGACACCGTTTTGGCCAGGTCCAAAAGACAAATGCTGGCAGCAGCAACCTCCGGCTCTGGAGCCTTGGGGAGTGTCACGTATTCAGAAACACCCTCAAAGACCCAAGCGAGGTCTTCTCTCTTCTCGGCAAATGCGGTCATGTCAGCCTGGAACCGTGGGAATGTTTCATCCGTCCATTGCTGGCTGACCGAAGCTTGATCAGCGGTAGTCAGGTTTGGCGGCAGGGGCGGATGGCTCCTTCCACCAGAGTTTAACTGATTGAAGTCTCGCATCCACTGTTCAATATTGGCCATGATTTCTTTGTTGTCGATTGCACCCAGCTCGGAGTGGATTTCGACCAACCGACGGCCGAACGCGAGGGCTGCCTCGCTCCATGCCAGTTGCCGACTATAGCGTGACTGCTGTGCCGGATTTGCAATGACTACAGCCGATTCGCCAACATTAGACGCCCAGCCAACAGACTTATCGAGCCCCTGCAGTTGGATGAAGGAGTCCGACAGGCTTCTCTGCTGGGAAAGAATGACATCCAAAATCCCTTCAAGCAGCCCAAGACTACGGGAAACTTCAGCACTAGTCAAGTCCTCTGAGTGGCCGCAAACAGCTTGTCGGGCTCTAGGCATGAGATCCAAAACTCGGTGTGTGTGGTACACAGCACTGCCCACCGAAGGAATATTGCTGCTAGAAAGATGTCCCATACGAACCAGGACACTAGACAGTGAGTCCTGCGAGGCGAGCCTGTCGGTGCCAAGATTGAACTTGAATCCCATCTGCCTGACGGACTTGAGTGTATCCGCGAACAGCCTGCGCTTTCGGGCCTTCAGATGGTTGACCTCATTCTTGTTCTCCTCGGTCAGAGTCTTGGGCGTTTCCTTTCTGAGGTTTACGATGGAGTTGTTGAGGTCAGCGCCAAAAGACGCCAGCATGGCAGCAGCTTGGATAGAATCTTGACGAGTAGCAGCTTGGACCATGATCGCAAGTGTCTTCGGAGTGTTGACCAGTCGCCTGTTCCCTTCGAGCCAGCCGGGAATTGCCTGACACTTGGATAATGCATCACCCCCAGCCAGTTCAACGACAGCAATATTTATAGGCATGGTAATAGTTGGTGTAGCGGCATCTGGCGGGCCCTGGTCCAGGATAGCCTTGACGGGCTGTGAGAGAACACCCCTAAACTTGCGAATGATCCTGAAGAGCTTTTGATGAGACTTCTTTGCACTTTCGCGGAGGGCCACAATGTTGGTGTCCTTCCAAGATGCAAGGAGCAAAACATCCTTCATCTTCTTTTCGAGCGGCGCCCTGCCAGCTTGCAAGCCAGCTTTCACCGGGCCCTCAAAGTTCCTCAGTATCTCGGTGAAGTTTTGGATGGCAGTAAGTACGGGGGTCAAATGGGGTGTTCTGATGACTGCGACTTCGAGTTGCTTCTGCAGCTGCTTGATCATGCTCAACCTTGATGAGAACTGGCCCGTTGTGGCCGTGGCGAAGTAGTCCTCCAATTGTTTGACGAGCTTTGCAACATGATCCGACAAGTCGCCGCCCGTTGCAACAATGCCCACGGGTTCCTCAATGACAGCACCATAGGCGATGAACCACCAAGACATGGCGTCCTCCTGGCATTTCTTGATCTCGAGATCGAACAGCTTGCTCCACGTCGACAGCTCGAGTCGTCTCCAGGAAACAAGAAGATCGGTAAGTCTGTTGTAAAGAGGAAGAACGGCCCACTGTCTGCCGGCCCAGCCACCGAACTGCCACTCATAGACAAAACCATGGAGATGCTCAACTCGGGGAATGATCTTGGCAAGCGGATCATCATAGTTCAGCCCAAGCACCTTGTGGCAGGCATTTACAACATCCGCAAGAGGTTGCATGTGGCCAATTTCGTCCACGAGCTGCAGCGACCTAAACCTAACGCGAATGTCGGTAACCAGTTGGACGAGTTTTCGGGACTCAGGAAGATTCGAGTCGGTGTAGAAGTTGTAGTCCGCAGCCACGGCCACAACGTTCAGCTCTTCGGTTTTTGTGTGCATAGCCAACAGAGCAGCAGACAACAGTTGCCGGTCCATGGTGGGGATAGGAGCAGGGGTCACTTGTCTTCCAGCCGAAATTGCGAGTTCCTCCAAGATCTCTTCACACGGTCGATGCGGCACGAAGATTTTCTTGTGCATCTCGGCCACCTTGACGGTAATGTCTCGAGCCGTAGGAGGCTGGTACGTCTCTTCCCCTTCGTAGGTGGGGAACAGCGCATTGAACTCTTGCTCGTCAATTTCCTCTTCATCCTCAAGGCTACCCTTGAACCGGTATAAGCTTTGTTTCGCTTCGTGGGCTTTGCGATCGGCATCGAGTTTTCTTCTCCACTGCTGGTATATAGAGCTGAAAAGGGCATCGACGATGCGGCCTTGTGTGTTTGAAAGAGCGTCGGTACCTTCAACAGCTACGACAGCTTCGAAGAACGAGAGGAGATCCAGTTCTCGCCCTTCAGCCCACGTCGGCTTCGGCATATCTGCGTCTGAGAACCTTGGAGGAAGTGTACCACCCATTGTGGGAACAAGTTCGCAAAGACCAAAGTCATCGCTGGTGCCCTGTCGGATTTCGGTGAGCAAGATGGCGATTTGGAGACAGTGGAGAATATTGATGGCCGGGACTGTCATATCTTGGTACGCTTTGTGCCCCAGTGAGAGTCGGTCGATCATTCTGGAAACATTCTCCCGGACCACCTCTAGCTCTTCCTGTGCCTGTTCCCATTGGGGTGTATCCAAACTCTTGAAGACCTCCCCCAGGTTAGATTTGATGATGGAGTTGCTGATACCAGAGAATTCAGCCTGGAGGCGGCCAAGTTCCGACTCTTCAGGTCGGTAACAGACCACCAAATCAGGCATATCCTCATGGTTGCGGTCTAGCATTTCCTGCGCGATACGCTGTCTCAAACTGTCGCGCTGGCCGGTGAACATGAGCTGGAACTCCTCGAGTAGCTTGATGCTGTGCTCGCCCGCGGCTTGAAATCCCTCCTGATACTCGCGCTGGATGAGTGGATAGAGCTGAGGATCGAATGCCTTATCTGGAACATACAATCCGAGCAGAGTGAAGGCTAGCTGGAACCACACCACGGCGAGGAGCTTCGGGTTATCCAACCACATTTCTCTGTTGAATACGACCGCAAGTGCATCTAGCAACGCCGTTAGATGGGGAGCGAAGTGTGGGGTCAGGCGATCATGAGAAAGTGTCGACACCTCGTGGGCAATCATGCGCAAATGTCCTTCTCTTTGGCCGAGCTCAGATGGAATGTTCTCCATACCCCTCTTGATAGTATCGCTAAGCTCCTGGTCGTGAACCGAAATAACCTCTAGTATAAGAGTTTGGGCGATGCTGCTCAGATGAGATATCCGTGTTGATGTGACTGCTTGTGAGTTATTGGCCACTGCTCGAGTCATAATCGGCAGTTCCGTCTCCAGAGACTTGAACGAAGCCAGACTTGTAGCGCTTGACGACATGAGCTTGGTCAGAAGTGGAGATGAAAGACCCTTCCAGAGCGTGAGGTCGGCATGATCTCCAAGGATGAAGGACAGCGTTTGCAGAGGTGCAGAAGACTCGGTGCGACTTTGCATTGCCATTTGAGATTTTGATGTAGTGTTGGAGAGCACAACAACGTCCTGCACCTCAAGCGATACCGTCTTTCCGTCGGCCAGCCCCTGGAATGCAACTGCTTGTCGCAAGCTGTTGAACTCTTCAATCAGCAGTGGCTTATGCTCCACAGTATCATCAGCAACTTTGCTTGAAAGTGATTGAATTTCTTGAGACATGGCGGCGATAACATCCCCAGCGTCAGTATCGCGACATCGGACATTCTTATACACGTCACTGAGTTTTGCCACGACCGAGCTCAGATCCGTGACGGAGGAATCAACTTTCCATCTCAGATCGTCAAATTGATCAGCGAGATGCTCGAGTTCGACGGCCTGCGTAAGGGCGCGCTTAGACTTCAGGGGGGCCGGTCGGAAGCGCTGCCAGAGCAACTCCATACTCTGGCCCGTCGACAGCTTGAACCCTTCGTCAAAATCTTGATCCAGGCTTGTCATGACGGATTTGATGGATTGGCGCATCGGGTCTCCTTGCTGCAGTCTCTCGCACATTTTGCCAAGCATCTGACGCCCCTGGACAAGGTGGGCCTGGAATCTCGCCTCGTCGAACCTTGAAGATGTGATCCCAGCTTCCTTGAATGTCCTGGACCAATACATCATGACATGGTACATGATGTCTTGGTAGACCCGCCAATCACCGTTCCCTTCCGTGCAAGCCCCGCACATTTCATGGGCAGTATCAAGCACCGTCTTGAGGAATCTGTAGATGTTGACAGTAGACTCCTTAGAGGTCGCAACATTCTTGACCGCCATAGCAGAGCGTTGCAAGCGGCTGAGCTTTGCGACCGAGCCGCGAGCCTGGCTGGATTCCCTCAGCCGCGTATCCAGCAAGGGCACTTGCTTTGAAAGCTCTCCGCCAAGAGCCATGCGGTAGACATTGTTCCCAAGGTACATTTCCATGAGGGGTACGAGAGGCTCGTTGGCTAATATTTCCGCGGGCTAGAAGATGTTAACAGTGTGTCATTCACCCCTTTGAATCGGCACAAAACTTACCTGCTGCATCCAAAATGAAGTAGACAGCGCTACCATAGGGGGAACGTTCTCAAAGCCAATGAAATTGGCACCCTTTCGTCTTGCAACAAGCTTCAGGGTTTTATTTTGCATTTCGTCGAGATAGCCTCGATAGATGAACATGCTGTCACTCGGAGCAACAAGGTCCATGCTCAGTATTTGAAGCTCGTCATCGCCCCCCCCGATAGCTTCTGAAGTCCAGATCCGTTCGAGACTCGACTCTACGGGGCAGATCCTCGTTGCGTGGTCAGCGCGAGTAGCTGGCGTGTCATCCAGGAATATCTCGACCGCTCTGTTCCTCATAGCTCTTGAAAGCTCGCCGTACCTAGGATCCATGGTGAGGAATATCCTAAAATCGGGGTGCGGGCGAATAATTCTCGACTCTCCGCCGGGGCCGCAATGTTCATTGATGCTCAAGAACCCATTTGGCTCCAGGAGCGAGTTCAGTCGGTCAAGAACTGACGCACTGCACAGGTTTGCATTGTCCAGCACGAGCCATTGACCCTTCTCAAGAGCTTTGACGATGATGCCATCCATCCACTCAAACCGAGGGCTGCTGGGCATTGATATTCTAGCAGCCATCTCTTCAATGTTGCCAAGGAGGGGGCTGGGTGGGCCGCTTCCATTGGCAGCAAAGAGGTCCGCGGTCTGTTGCATGGTTTTGATAAGATCCAGAATCGAGAGCCGTCTCTCGTTGTACTTGTTGATAGCATCAAACAGCTGGAGCATTCCCGGCGGAACTGCGTCCGGAAACTTGGCCAGCAGCAGGTGCCACATCTTCTCATGGAGCTCTCCGAGCGCTGCGTTGAACGATCGCTGCGCGTCGGCCTGCTCAAAGCCGCCAACCAGATCCATGGTGTCGACATCTGCGTTGAGCGGGAACACGACCAGGGCCTTTCCAGCAAGAGCAGCTACGTGCTGGAGTAGGACTGTTTTCCCACTGCCTGACGCACCGGTCAGAATGAGTGGAATATTCTCCCGGACACAAATGAGCATAGACTCAAGTTCTGGTAGTCTTGGCACAGTGTCGATGCCAGGGAGAGAAGCCGGCTGCACATTCAAGTCTCTATTCATCGACACGATACCAACCTGCACATACTCTTCAAATCTGGAGTGGTACAGGTTATGGTCGATGCTGATTTGCTTCTGGTCCGAGTACGTGGCAATGGCATCGCAGAACATGTCAGTGACATCTTGGCGGTCTCGCGAACTCCTGAATCGCTGTCGAATGACGATATCCAAGAGCTCATGAAGGCGATGGTTGCTGGGGAAGAGGTTTTGCGACGTAGACAACTTGACCCATCTCAGTATATCTCGAAGATTGAATTCCCAGGGCCCGCCCTGCGCACCAAACGCCTTCTCGATTGAAATCTTGTGTTCCAGCTCAGATATGAACCGAATTAAGGTCTTGATAGCAGAAGAATCAAACGTCGGGAAGTTGTGGGTGGTAATGAGATACAGATCCTCGTCGGCGAAGACGTCGCAGTACACGACGACAAAACGGTTGACGAAAGAGCTTGGCAACCCCTTCCTACCTCCACCCTGGTGGTGGGGATTTTGGGCAGCGAACAGCCGAAAGTTGGGGTGTCTCTTGAATACTTGGTCCAGTTCGGAGATGTACACCTCCCCACGATGGTCGAGACACGCGTTGAGACCTTCCAGCACAGATTGAGAGGCCAAGTTCATCTCGTCAAGCAGAACCCATTCTCCCTTCTGCATGGCCTGCAGGAATGGAGCGTCCCTCCATGCAAAGTTTCCAGCTTCAGCACCTTCTACTGGGACATCCGTACCAAAGAGGTCCATGAGGTCCGTTTGATCAGAAAGATTGATGCGAGTCAACGGGCTCCCACATGCCTGTGCCAGAGCACTAATGAGTGTAGTTTTCCCAACTCCAGGGTTTCCTTCAAGAAGGATTGGTTTCTGTATCTGCAGCGCCCTAGCAACTCTCATGGCATTCAACCTCGTGGTCGGCGCTTGAAACGAGAACCCAACATCCTGAGTGGCTAGTGGATCCCGCGGAATGGTGAAATCGCCAACAACGATCCGGTCCCCATCGATCGAGAATCCAGGCTGCGTTCGGTAGAGAGTGGTGAAGTTTTCACCAAATAGCTCGGAGAGCTTGTCGAGGCATTTTTGCCGTTGCGCATCCATCGTCTCGACGTCCAAAGCCATAAGTGCAGACGGATTAGCGCCGAGAGTGTCGATGAAAACCGTCGCAGCACCATTCAGGACCCTAGCAAGGACAGAGCCTGTTTGAGCATCGTTGATGAATCTCACCCATGTAAGTATGTCACGGATAGAGAAGGCAGTCGAAGAAGCAGAGCGGAATTCTCTGCCGAACCAGTATGAGAACTCGACGATGTTCTTTGCAATGCCGTGGAAACTTTCGTCCAGTTTCGCCTTGACAATTCCAAGAATATCGCTAGACTCGGTCATGGGAGGAACCCAGATTTCCGTGAAGCGGTTCCTGAGAGCAGGGGATAGCTCTTTTTTGCCAAAGTCGCCACCAGGATTCATGGTAGAGAAGAACTGGAATCCCTCCGTCGCGGTAACACTGGCATCTTCACCACCCTTTTCTGCCAGAAGCAAGCTGCGCTGAGGTTCCAGGACAGAGTTCAGTCTTTCCAGAACCGAGTCATCAGCCAAGGAGATTTCATCTAGAAGGAAGAACTGTCCATTCTTCATGGCGTGCACAAGGCTTCCGTCGCACCACTCAAAAAGAGCATTTCCCCTCGCGAACTGGGCCAACGCATGCTCTTTGAGTTCATTCCGGATGAGGTGTTGACTTGCTGGCTCGACATCTTTTGGGCCAAGTTTCGTGAAAGCGAGTACCAGCTCCTCGGCTGTGCCCTCGACCGACATGCCGAGAGCTTGAAAGGTCTCCAACAGACCAGCTTTTAGGGTATCTAGAATGGCAGCTCGGTTGCGAACAGGTCTTTGAGAACCGATCAGATCTCCAGTCTCGGTGTTCTGGTGCGCATTGACAATGTGCAGCTTCCTTCCTGCGGTCTCTGCGAGAATCTGGCAGACTGTCGTCTTTCCGCACCCCGTGTCTCCCACTAGCAGGACAGGCTCGTTGTTGCGGAGAGCATTTGAGATAAGAACATACAGACGGCGCATGGCACGAGTCCAGACGACGCCTTGACTGTTGTTGAGCGACATGATATTTTTGAGGCCGGGCGCCGCATCTGAATCGTAGAGTTTGTCCGAGTCAATCTTAACCTTGAACTCCTTCTCAATGACCTCTCGTACAGCATCGCGTTCCTCGGCGTTTCTCACACGTTCGGCGAGCAGCATGAACCCATGCGCAGCAATTTGTTCCCTGTTTTCGGCGTCTCGTAGTGCCCAGCGGAACAAATCTCTCAGAGTAGCAAAACTGCCTTTATTCTCAAACAGTCGGCTCGTCTGGCGAAGCCTGGAGAGTTCCTTGTAGACGCCAACGATCCTCTTGCAGTCAGGTGGCGAAGTGTTCTTAGCGCGCTCCTTCAAGATGAACTCAAGCTCATCTTCCGGAATATCGTCGTAGTGAAGCTCGAGAAACCTGTTTCGGAATGCTCTAGATAAGACCTTACGCCCACCATATAGACCGGGAGGGTTTTGGGTGGCGAAAAGCATGAAATTCTCATGAGGTGTCACTATCTCCTGGGTCTCGGGTATCAAAAGTTCGCGATTATCATCCAGCAGGCGGTTCAGGGCTTCCAGTACATCGGTTGGAGCCAGGTTCAGCTCATCAAGTACGATCCAGTACCCCTGTCGCATGGCCTGAACTAGTAGCCCTTCCTGGAATCGGAGTTTGCCGTCTAAGCCGGATATGTAGGTACCAAGATACTCTTGCAAGTCCGTGTGCTCATGGTTGTTGATGCGGACGAACTTGTTTCCACTATAATTGGCCAGGTACTCAATCATACTTGTCTTTCCCGATGATGTCGGACCTTGGATAAGGATGGGGAAGCGCCGGGTGGAAGTGGCTCGCACAAGGTTCAGCAAGTTGCGCTCGACATACGTCGTGATGATGTAGTCAGTCCTCTCAATCGGCTTCTGTCGACCCTGCAGGAGCCAATACCTCCTGTCTCTGTTCTTGTTGATGAATTCGACATACGACCTTCCATCAGCAGGCCTCTTTGGCGGCGTGGAAAGCACCTTTTTCGCTCCGCCGATCTTGCCAAACAAGTGCTCGTGTATCCGGGGCATCAACAGTTCTTCCGACTTCTTGTCTAGCAAAGTCAGGAAGCCCATTGAGAAGCCTTCGTATAGCGCCCTGCGGAGGCCATAAAACGGCGCAATGTCGCTCACGTAAGTCAGAACTCGGGTGAGTGTTCTCAGGCTGAAATGCGGTACATCATTCGCGCCATCCACCAGCTGCTTCTCGGTTGCGAGCCTTTTGGTGTCGAGGTAAAGTCGGGCGATGTCATCTGCAGCCTTGTCATCCCTGATACTGGTGCGGCGGAGGTACGTCTTGATGATCTCAAGCAAGTCCTTCAGGTCCTTGTCGGGGCTTCCCACGTAGAGTTCCGTAAACCGCGACCTAATTCCGATAGGGAGATCTCGCTTGCCGATATCTGTCGCCGGATTCATGGCCCCAAATATCCGAAACTCGGGATGCGCCTGAATCCTTTCGATTTCTCCCGTTTCCGAGAGCAGAATCGACGGCCGAGAATTAGGCCCAGATTGAAGAAGACTGGCGATACTCTCCAGGGTATCGGAAGAAGCCAAGTTGATCTCATCCAAGAGAACCCAATCTCCATTTCTTGCCGCCTTCACAATCTTGCCCTCCACAAAGGAGAAAGCGAAACCAGCATCGCCCCCGGAGACAT
Organism: Zalerion maritima; assembly: GCA_022664585.2. Taxonomy (NCBI): domain Eukaryota; kingdom Fungi; phylum Ascomycota; class Sordariomycetes; order Lulworthiales; family Lulworthiaceae; genus Zalerion; species Zalerion maritima. The sequence continues at coordinate 13,316 of JAKWBI020000373.1, forward strand.
GAACATCGAACTGGTCAAGTTTCTGGTCAAAATCATCCCATCTAGGCTTCAGTTCCAACAAAGCCTGCAGCTTGGACTCGACCTTCCGTTTCTTCATAGACGGTCCGCCTTCTGGAGGCTCAGGGCTCGTCTTCTCCGCTTTCTTTTTCCTTTTCTCGACCATGTTAGAAAACACCTTGGGTCCCTGCCGCCAGGATTTCGACAAGGCAACCCAGTCCCCCTTGGCCATGAGTTTGCCAACAGTTATGAAGAACTTTTGGTTCTGGTCACTCTCAGCCACGCCAGTTGCAGAGAAGAGGTCTTCAAATTCCTCTTTCAAAGGCACAGCCAGACTCCGCACATTGACAGGCTTAAATCCACCCAGCAAATCGCCAACCTCGCTTTGCTGTGACAAGTTGACCGCAATGAGTTTGTGCCCCAAAGACTCCGCAAGTTGCTGCACAACTGTTGTCTTTCCGATACCAGTTTCTCCTACCAACAGTACTGGTTCGCTCAGCTTTACGGCAGCTGCAATCTGTTCCAAGAGTCGCTTAGCGTGAGACGTGGCAGCGAATGGCTTCTTAGACTTTGTTATCCTCATCGATCGCTTCAGCTTGTGCAATGTTGTCCTCCCCACAACCATCTGGCGGTCCGTCTCGTGTAGCACAGGAATGTCACCAGCAAGGAAATCGTCCACGGCCTCGGGCGCCCTGTGCATCTCTTTCGCAATCCCCCCTGTTAGAAGATAGCGGAACTCGTCGCTCGGTATACTCCCCACGAAGCAGTCGACAGCCTCCTTGAACATCCAATCTCTGGTCGTGTCGTCAAGTGGTTCAGTTCCAGTCTTGCATCGCGCTGACTCCAAAAGCTGATTCCGTCTTCGACACCACTTCAGTAAATCTCGTGGGCTTGGCTGCCTCTGCAAAACTCCCCTGCTCGCTGGCGTCGATCGAGCTATCACGCAAATAGTGTCGTAAACTCGTAAAATCTCCGGTATATACAGCTTGAGGAGAGGAAATATGCTAAGTATAATATCTCCTAGCTCCTGACTTGGTGGCATCTGGACCGAAATTTGTTGCCAAAATCGAATTCCTAGCAATGAGGGGATGTTCTCTTGTCCAATCATGTTTCGAGTAGTTCGCACCGTCGCGAACAATCGAAAGCTATTCGGCGCTCGTATCGTCTCGCCTCGACTTGGTATTATGAGCTCACCTCGCTCGACCAGAGGTAATAATGTGCTCATAACTTCGTTTGGTGCCCGATCCAGGTCTTCAATCAGGACCCATCGACCTTCCCTCACAGCGGTCGTGAGAACTCCTGGTCTCCACGTAAACGATCCTGGCTTCTTGTCTGTCGTGTACAATCCTATGAGCATCTTCGCATCGGTCTGCTCGTTCAGGTGTAATGTCACCATGTCCTCCTCCATCCGTAGCTCCTTCGCTATTTCGTGTATAAGCGACGTCTTTCCCGCGCCTGGAAGTCCATAAAGCAATATCGGTCCCGTTTTTTGAAGCGACCGCGCAAGGCCGTTAAGGTTAGAAACTGTCGTCGGCGTCATTGCGAGGGAGGTAGTAAGCTTCGCCGGGCCCAGGGGCCTAGGCAGCATGGCATTTCCATATCGAATAACAAAATCAGTCATGGGCTGCTCAGCATACGTCTCCACAGATCTCTCATCCATCCGTGCCAGCTGCTCATCTCTCTCCTCTCTCAGGGCCACAATTTCCTTCGCCCTCCTCTGCTCATAGATAGACAAGAACCTAAAGTGCTTCTGCTCCCCATCATATTCAGCCTTCATGGAAATGTCACTATTGTCGCAATGTCGCTCAATAAGGGCCTCCAGCTTCGCATCCGACGTCTTTAATAAAAGACAAAAGATTCGAACAGCTAGAAACCTAACAGCAGCACTCTGGTGTTCAAACCCTCTTTGCACGGCCTGCGGCGCAACTATGCTGGAATATGTCCTGTGATCGAAATTGAGAAGTCTCCATACTGCCAGAAGTAACGAAATAATGCCTTCAGTGCTTGCTGAATCTGCGGTTCGGAGAATATTTGTCGTCGGTGTGGTAAGGGTGTGCTGTTGTTGCTGTTCTTTCATTGTAGATGATTGGTCGATGTGGAGATATCTTTCTAGGTACACCGAGAGGTAGGGCGCAAACGGTAATATCCTCGCGAAAGAAGATATAATTGCGATATCTGTGTGGGTATTCGGCTGTCTGTCGGAAAGCGCCCATCGTGCACAAATGTCGGCAAAGCTGTCCTCGAAAATAGCGAATAGTCGGTTGGTGAACTTGGGTATAGTCGCAGCCGTCGCAATGGCATCCAAAAAGCAGCGAGAGTTGCAGTCCCTGACGGCCTGTAGAATCTTGTCTGGCAGCTCTGAAATAAGAGAGCTGTTTATCAGAAGATTTCTCTTCTGGCAGACGTCCAACGTCGCCATGTTGGGGTATCTTGGCATATAGCCTTTCTGGTGACTTGGAGTAAGAATGGTTTGAATATTGCTTCGGTGGTTGGAGGTTCTCAAAGATGCTGCCTCCCATGGACCATGGGATTTTGGTGAAGACGAACTTTTTTTTTTTCTGCCACCCGCAGTAGCAAACCACAGGGTCCCCTGTCGCATCCTTGTGACCTTTTTTGGTTCTTTTCACCCCGCCAAAATCATCTAGGTTCGGATAACGATACGCCCCTTCAACCCAGCCAATCAAGTCCCTCCCACCACCGGCAGCTCTGTACCGAGCAAAGAAAACTTGACGATAATCCACCAAGAAAACATCACGAGTTGTCCGAACCCTCATATTCTCGCCGCCTTCCTGTCTCCAACCACCCCTGGAAGCGACCTCTATACCTCCAATTGGGTTAACAGCCGCCATGTCCGTGTCCTGCAGATTGGCAGCACGAAGCTGCTCTCGCCAACTCAGCACAATCCCCGCCATACGATCCAGCGTGGCTGTGGCATCCCAACGGCGGTACAACTCCTCAGATGCGCCTGTGAACCCAAAGATCACCCCCATCGTCGACCAAATCAGCCAATTGACCCTCCTCGAGACCGCTGATCTGGTGTCTGCCCTGAAGGTGAGCTTCCAACAACCACGACGACACATATAGCACCGCCTTCCACACCCACGGTCAACCACAACAACCCTACATCGATAAACTCGTTACCATTCATTGCCCCCTCCTACATACATTCGCCACTCCAACCCCCCAACGTTTGGCCACACTCAAGTTAATTCTTCTCCTCCCCTCTAGTCTCGCCTCAACATCCCCGACCTCCCCGTAGGCGGCTCCTTCGCAGCCGCCCCTCCCCCTTCCGCCGCCGCAGCCGCCGCAGCAGCAGCAGAAGCAGAAGCCGACGCCGCAGCGCCCGCCGCCGCAGAAAAGACCCTGTTCGCCGTAAAACTCCTCTCGTTTGAAGCTGGCACCAAGCCCAAGATCATCAAGGAGGTGAAATCCCTCCTAGGACTTTCCCTCGTCGAGTCCAAGAAGTTCGTGGAGAGCGCTCCTAAGGTTATGAAGGACAATGTTCCGAAAGAAGACGCTGAGAAGATGAAGGAGACCCTCACGGCGCTGGGGGCTAAGGTGGAAATTGATTAAACACGGAACTTGGCGGGGGATAAAGGAAGGGGTAGATGTGATAAGGGGAGGATGATCTATCTCGGGGATGTCTGGTGTGGTGAGCTAAAGTCCGGGGCCAATGCTGGACCGACCCAAGGGTCACTATGCCTAGTCTCCAAGCTATCTTCCCAGACTCGAAACCAGTGGCCATCAGAGCAAAGATATATATCGCAGCCTGGTCTACTGTGGTAAAAACATCACAAAGATCAGACAAGGTGACCTAGAAGCAGCATGTAGCAAAAGCAAAAACATGTAACAATACTATAAAAGGACAATGGATATATATATTCCCATTTACACCTCATAATACGAGTCTTCTTCCTAGCCGTGATCTCAGGCCATGTACAAGGAGTTTCGAGGCCCAAACACCAGCATGACCAAGTTAATATTCTCCCTTATCCCAGACAACATTGATATACACAGCAAGCAGAAACTAGGGGTATCTACATTTCTTCCCTTTTTATATTTTCTTTTCCTTCCCTACCAGCAGCCGCGGGCACGAAACCCCTGTACCCGCTAGCAGCATCAGCAACACTGTCTCCCTTTTCCTCCTCTTTTTCCACTCCCATTTGCCTTTTTTTTATTCCCCATTACCAATTTTCCTTCTCCCCTTTCAATTCCTTTCCTTGACAGAACGCCGTGCCATGCCAGTTATTCCGTGCTTGGTGCATGGGGGCCACACCTAAAGCATATACCAGGCTACCCTACCTATCGTCATCTTCTTTTTCCCACTCTTCCTCTCCCGACGGCCATCGTGCTACGTCCCACATATCGTCGACCTTTCTAAAGCCCTCTCCGTCCACCACCATTCTCCCTTCCATGTCCTCGATCTCTTCCGCCTCCGCCTCCTCCTCCTCCTCCTCCTCTACCGTCCCTTCCTCTCCCGGGACCTCCACCATTCTGTCCTGCCCCAGACGGCCCCGTCGGCGCACTAGGCGGCGGTCTATCGTCTCGCTGTCGCTCTCTTACACCGTCCCTTCCCCTGCCACCACCCCTCTCCCTATTCCTCTCTCCTTCTCTTTCCCTTTCCATTTCTCCCCTCCCTTCTCTTCCACCATCATGACCTCTTCCATGTCCATTTACCCGCCCATCTCCCTCTTCCGCCTCGTGAAGGCACTCCTCTCCCCACCCCCCCTTCCACCTTCCTTCTTCCTCCTTTCCCAGCACCTCATCATCCTCCCCGAACTCACTTGTGTCATCCCACAGGCCATGTTTTTCTTCCTCAAACCCCTTCTGCCAAATCATTTCCCTCTGCCTCTTATGTCTTTCCCTATCCTCCTCGACCCTTTGCTCGACGAGGCGCTTGTGTCTTTCCTTGTCTGTCGGTATGCTGGTGGCTACTTGTGACGGCGGAAGCGGCGGCGCATCAGGCAGTTCATCGTCCAGTCGTTGCTGATTCGTGCTTTCCTGGGACTGTAGCTGCGTGTCCAGCATCCTCACCAGCATGGGCGATAGAAATTTCTTCGTCTCAAGTGCGTGTAGGATCTGCGGGTTTCCATCTTAGCACAAGTATAATATATATATATATATATACATATTAATATGTGTGTGGAAAGGAAATCCTTACCTTTCTCACAGTCTTAACATTCATATACCCCTCGCCTGTCGGGGGCGTCACAATATCCACAATCCTGCAAATATCCTTCTGCATCAGTGCCACATACGACTCGTTTCCTTCCTTCCTCGCCTGGTCCATAAAGTGCTCGATGAAGTGCAGGATGTTTGCTTGGACGTTCATATTGCCCTATTCTCCCCGGTCAGTCTTGGTCTAGGAGGTGGGGATGGGACACTCAGTCAAGATAACACATACCTTCTCCAGCTGCTCCAAAACACAACTATGCAAATCATCGCTTAGATTCGCATACTTGAGCGCAAATTGCGCGGCCTTCTGCGCAGAGTTCTGGCTGGCGTTCATGTGCTGCAGCATCCCGCTGAAGCGCACCCGCACCTCGAAGGGGTCGAGTGTCGCCATCGTTGACGGCCGATGTTCGAGGTCAAAAATTATGTGTGAAATGTGTGGCGTGTGAGAGAGAGATGCGAGTCGAGTGAGAAACGCGTGCTAGCTATTGCCTAGATTCTTCCGAAACCAGAATTATACCTCTGTAAATGATTTTTGCTCGAGGAAAAAATCATGGCAACCTGCAGGTGCACGATCTGTGGTAATCCGTGGTGCCGGTCTCGAATCATTGAAAGGAAGTGAGCCTACATTCAGCCTTGAGCTCCTCCTGCTCAGCCTTGTCTAGCAGTCAAGCTCCAGTGAAATCCCACAGTGTGCGATTGATCCACATTTTCGCACAGTGTCGAGAATCTCAGGCTCGGGCTGCGGTGCGATAGCCGGGATAACTTCGGCCGGCCACCGGCAGAGGGGCCGAAGATGATGCCATCGGAGTGGGTCACCGACCCGACCGACAATCGGGCTGAGGCGGTGACAACTCGGAAGCGGTGTGCGCACGGACGTCACGGTTCTGTTTTCTTCGGAACTTAAATCCGACAACTCAAAACTTCGGTACCTTGGAAGAGATTTTTGGGCTCAAAGGATGACGTCTTCTCGGCGAAGGCAAAGGCTTCATCTTGCATTGTAGCCTCTACGCTAGTTAGTTTCTTAGAAGACACTCCACTAGTCAGCCAGGTGCATCAAGTACCGATGAAAAGTGTACCTTCTAAGCTGATTGTCAACCCAAAATGTTTCATGAAATTTTCTTTTTGTTGTATCGGGTGAATGCATAGACATTATTACCCTATGAGACAGGCTTGCCAAGCAAGATGTCTGTCCACATGTAGGCTATAATACTCTGACCCAAGAGCAGAAGTTTGGTCTCATCAGGTGGGAGACTGCGTGATGAAAGAAACAAAATAAATTACATGTTAAAAAACTCGGAAAGTCTAGTTGAAAACTGTCGGAATTCGAGTAGCTTTATACCCAGTTTTCCTCTCCCTGCAGCAATAGTAGTGAACCCATTCGTGCAGGTTATGATCCACTCAATCCCAACTCAACCTCTTCTTTACTGCGGCGGCTGACTTGATGGGAACCTAGTACCGTTTACGCCCTGAACGCCCTGGCCTAGTTGGCTGGCAACACAAGTAGCCTCTCTCACGGCCCTTGCCATTGATCCCCTCACACGGCCCTCCTCCAAGACCATAAGACCACCGATGGTGCAGCCGCCGGGCGTACACACGTTGTCCCTCAGGACAGCAGGGTGCTCGCCGTTGAGGACCATGGAAGAAGCTCCCCTCATGACCTGAGCAGCCATCTTTTGAGCTTCCACACGCGGGAGACCCATCGCTACGGCACCGTCCGCCATGGCTTCCAGGACCAGCAGACAGAATGCGGGGGCCGACCCACATAGAGCGGTGACAACGTCCATCTGCTTTGGTGGGAGGAATGAAACCTCTCCGATCTTCTTGAAAACCCAGGTAAGGAGGGCCTCCTGTTCGGGCTTCAGAGACGGGGTTGGGAGAGAGATGACGGTCATCGATTCCCTGATGAGAGCGGAGGTGTTAGGCATGGCACGCACGACGCGGCACTTGAGATCGTCGTCTTCGGGAGCGGGGCTCTCGCGGCCCTTTGCGAGATATCCCTCAATCTGTTCTGTGGAAACACCGGCACAAATGCTAACAATGACCTTGCCATCCAGAGCCTCGGCCATTCCCTTCTCCGTGAGGATCTCCTCGACGATGAAGGGCTTGCACGAGAGCAGGATGAAGTCCGAGTTGCGGACCGCAGCCACGTTCTCGTTGATTGTGACTTTGACCGAGCTGCTGTAGTTCCAGAGCTCAGACTTTACCCTCTTCGCGGCATCGTTGCACTCTACGCAGGCGATGAACTTTGAGGGGAGACGGAGAGGGGCCTCCTTCTGGGGGGTAGAAGCACCAGATGTGGGAGCCTGGAACTGCTTGGGACCGTTGATTTCCTCAAGAGCAGCCAGGATTCCGCTCAGGATGGCGATACCCATGGTGCCACAGCCGAGGACGGTCATAGTGAGGTCGTGGGAGGCGACCGAAGAGGCAGGAGTTCCAGGCATTTTGAAAAGTGTTTTTTGGGCGTCCGGCTTAAAGGCACAAGGTGTGGGGGGAGTGGATCTGATGATGTTGAGGGGAGAAAGTTGAAGCCTGCCCGAGAGGAATTGGCCAAGTTCACACTATGTTTTGCAGAAATGGAAGGAAGGTCTATGTTAACGTGCAGAGAGAGGTCAAGGGAAGGAACAAAATTTCAGGCGTGCGGGAACTGACGAAAGGAGGGGGACACAGCTTGTTTTATACAAGCTACTGAAGATTATGGTCCAAGATGAAGAAGAACCTCAATGCTTCATGCTATGGGTGACGACCTGGGTCGCTGGTAGAAATTGTGAAAAAAGATACATCACCTACACAAGATACCTTGAAGTTGTACTTCGTACCCTAAGATTTCTATGTGCAGTAGCGATGTCCACCTTGTCAGACTCGACGGCACACCCGAAATGTTTACACTGTTGCAAAGAATCAGGGATGTACTAGTATGCTGCAGAGAGGCGGATGTACTCCGCCGTTGAATTGTGGGTGCTTGGTGATTCGTGGCCGTCAATATAAATCCCAAGCAAAAAACAGCAAAATGTGTACAAAAGCACGAAAGAATTTTCTTCTGATTTTTTTTTTCCGGTCTAGCAAGCCTGACTTGCAAGGTCTAAAGTCACCCACATGCTTCAATTCCGGGCCAGCCTTGCTGCAGCCAAGGAGAACTCGCCGCTTTCTCTCCACTACTCCTTCCACTGCCTGGCCGCCCTCCACTGACCGATCCTTGCGGGTGGTGGTGACTTCTTTCCTGTAAGCACGTTGTCCTATTATGTACACGGTGCTAATGTGTGCCACATTTGGTTGACTGGACTGTGGTTCAACGTCATACTTTAATTAGCCGTTGACGAGCCGTTCCTTGCCATTCCACTCATTTTTCACGCCTCTCAGGGTGTCAGTGGATTAATGAAAACTCTGCCAAATTTGACCCGGCAGTGTGTGAGGGAATTAAGGCACCGTCCGATATACATAGAGTAAATGCTTGTGCAAAAACACTCGTCCTCTTGGTAGGAGGAGGAGTCCTGGGTTCTCAAAGTGGCTCGGCATCTGACGGGGCAGACGAAAATGAAGGGAAGATTCACTTCAGCTCAAGGCGAGGACAATTCATCCGCCCTAACCAGCCTCGCCCCAGTTTTCACCTAGTGGGCAGTAGGTACCGGAAACTGCCCACAGCATCTCCTTGGTAGTACATGAGTGGTTACTGCTGTACATATCCAAGAGGGTGGGAAGTTCGTTGCTCGGCCCTAAAACATCCCATCTGCATTCAAAACGTGTCTCCGTACGGGGAACCTAGCAGCTATATGGCGATTAAAGCCGCTCGCCAGGCCCAAGTGGACCGAGTACTTGCAGATGGATCATGGCTTCACAAACTATCCGTACGCTTACGGACTCACTCTAGACAGGCGGGAATAACCCCACCCAATGCAAGGTCGAACGAAAATGAGCGACCTGAAAGGTGGACTTACAAGTGTTCCAGAGTCACGAGACCCTATATAAAAGTGGCTCAACCGAGGATCAACCCCCACGGAGTACTTCGGGCCAAACGGTCTCAGTGAGGTAGAAATATCATCGCTGATACATTCTTATACGAGTACAACGGAAGGGATGTTACAGGAAATACGGGAAGACATGAGACAATTACCACCATTCTGAGGCGTCCGAATTCGATTTGATTCCCGCGATGCTGTGCCTCAACCCCAGCTGCCGTCCGAGCCGATTTCTTGACCACTAGTCTCGTAGCTGTTCGGCGTGCCTGGTCCCTGTAATAACACGGCAGATCCAGACCACTGCTAACTTCCCTTTTCGGGTTAAAGATGACCTCACCCGGCTAACCGGTCTTACTCAGAACTTTCATCTTCCAACCTTGCCCTCTTAGATTCCTTTTCATCCTTCAATGCAGCCTCAAGAGGTCGCTTCTTGCTTACGCCTTCTATCTTGACAGATGCTCCATTTTGAGATGATGCGGATGCAGTAGTACCAGCCTCATCGCGGCTCTTCGAGAGTGAAAGCAGGCGGAGGTACTCGAGTTCCACGCTACCTTGCACTTCGTCGAGCTTTTCAATCCGCTCGCTCTTGTCCATCTGCGCCAGCAGCTCGAGGTTGTGACGATAGAGCCTAGCCTTGACATACTGCTTCCATAGTCTGTACACCTTCTTGTCTGCGGTAGTCCGCAAGGGGACACTGACTTTGGTTTCGGTTGGAAGGAACGGTCGTACCGACTCCGGGAGCTGGGACATGAGATGCATCTCAATAAGTCGTCTCAGTTGGCGGTTTGCGATCTTTGTTCGCTTTTTGAGCGCTTCCACAGCCTTGGGATCGACAATGTCGAACCTGTCCTGCTTGTCCGTGGCCTTCCAGTCCATGTTGATCTTGATGGCGTCAAGCTCGGGGAGGGTTCGGATAAACTTGAGATCACTGTGGTCCCTCAAGTCGTCAAAAGCTTCGTTTGGATCCTCGACAGTAACCTCTTTGCAGTGTTCCTGCGCCAAAAGATCTGCGAAAATGGTATGGTAAAGGCGACCGCCATTGCCCTTGTGTAAGAAAGGAGGAAGAATCAAGAACTGGGAGATCCTCAACCTGCATGGCAGAGTAGCAAGGGAAAACTCCCCTTTGGGTAGCTCAAATTCCTTGCGACCTTCCACTGGAGTAGCTGGCGGCGTATGGGCTTCCAGCATGTGGAAGCGGTACACCGTGCTATAGCCAACGAAAGTGTAACGGCTGACATCCTGCTCAGGAGTCGCCCACTTCTTTTGATACAGGAAATAAACTGTCCAGCGCTCGAGCGACCACTCAGGCTCACTGTCATCCACAATTGTGCTGCCTCCCTCAATGTAGAAAAGCACCATCACCTCCATGCGCTTGACTAGCTTCCTCACGGCTGGATCAGCAAGGTTGCCCTTCCAGATCTCATACGGCCCCTCCTCATTGTCGAGTGACTGGAGCAATTCGCCAGGCGGTTTGAAATCTTCCGAGATATCTTTTGTTGCGGCGATGAAGTCCTTCTCTGACTGGAACGCGACCTCGGGTAGGAACTCGGTCAGAACTGAAGCAACATCTGCTGGTTCTGTGTCCCCAACCACCTCGTACTTCTTTTCGTAGGTCATCTTGACGTTAGGGCGCATGTCGGCGGCATCATATCGGAGGTTTATCTTTAGGCCCTGGTAGCCAAAGATTTGCTCTTCCTCGAACAGAGGGTAGGTAAATTTGGGGTGAAACTGGGCGATGGGCTTGACGCCATTTTCTCCGGTTCGCGTAAGACTAATAGCGATAGCTTCGTTGGAGTTAGCCGACCCTACTCATGATGATAGTTAGTTATCGGGAGACAAATATCGAATTGACAATTGATATGTTGGAGTTGGAAGACGGAGGAGCTCACAGTCTGCTGTAACGTCCTCCATATTGAAGGGTGTGTGGGTGTTACGACGGGAGATCTAGCTGACGGGAGAGAAGAAATGATGGTTTTAGATAATATTTTTCGGGGTTTGCGCAAGTAGGAGTTTGATGCGCTGAATGGGCGAAGATGGAAGATGCGACAAAGTTCAAGCTGCTGGTGCTAGCAGTTGCGACGGGAGTGTGAGGCGCGTGCCTGCATAGAGAAAGCGCGACTCACTGTGTGGGGGCGCTTTAAGTGCTCCTGCTGCGGCGCCAGGACCGAACCCCTGCTCATTGGCTTCCATTGACGGGCGACTTGAAGCCCGCCAAAAAGAGCGCTCGGGCCATGTCGGATTGGATTTGTGTCCCGCTTATCCTCTGGCGGCGATATTGAATTGCGTATCTAGGAGAAAAAAGACACCTCCATCTTGACATCTTCACTTTTCCCCTCTATGATTTTTGCCAAAGTGGCACAAGAAGGGAGTCGGGTTGCTGTATTTCAATTGTCACTCGTTGAACCCCCGGAAGGCTCACATTGTCTCTTTTATTTTCGTTACCTGATTGCCAATCTCTCAGGCCGTACCCGACTCCCAGAGACTCTTCATAGTTCGTCACAGTTGATTCTACGTTTCGATTCCAGAGCTTATTTACGAAGTCCCCGTCTTTCCAACTGCCGGTCGGTTATTCACTAACTCAATTGCAACCCCATGGTACCGCGCTAGAGGAACGCAAAGTCCCTAATAAACCTTCCATCAGCCCTACGCTCACATTGTTAGCCGGCTACTACAACCCGCGGTTCCCAGTATCACGCGGCTTCGGAGCTGCGCAACATCTTCGGCATGGGCGGTCTCCTTCTACTTCTGGCCCTGGGTGTGAGTTACTCTTCTCGATCGACATCCGCCCCTACTCATGGATACTCTTCACGAGTGATCATCGGGGATCCGTGCTAATGGTCGTGTCTTGTCAGGTGGTCATGGCCCTCACCTCGTTCCTCGCCGGAGCATTACCCCTTTCCATGTCGCTATCCCAGTCGCAACTCCGACTAATATCTTCCATCGGAATCGGAATCCTTGTTGGCACCAGCTTGATTGTTATTATCCCAGAAGGGGTTGAGGCTGTTGCCATGACGAGTTTGGAACCACATGCGCACCAACCTAGGAACGTTAGGCTTGTCTCGAAGCTAGTCGCGACGCGGGGGAATACGGGCGCAACGGTTCCCGTTATTTCCACTGGGGTGGACAAAGAGAGGAGGTCTTACCATGAAGATGTCTTCTTTAAACTGTCTAGGGATGACGAAGAGCTAGGCACATTTGCAGAGGATGCCGAGAAAGGAGACGGTACAGGCTCTGGTGATGTCATACCACCCAACTTGGAAGACGAGGTTGGCGCCCACCAGGAGGGTGATCATGGCCATGGCCATGGCCATAACGACGAGGCTGAGTTGCCAACATTCTACATTGGTTTCTCGCTGATAACGGGATTCGTTCTAATGTTCCTCATCGACCGCATCCCGAAGCACGCTACCGAACATTTCAACTCATCACCTGCCCCGAGACACATCTCGCTTGAGAACCTCTCCTCGAACCTAGAGGCAGACGAAGAGGCCGGGGATACCACATTCTTGGGGTCACTCGCACCCTCTCCAAGACAGTCTCGATCGCTTGCCACTACCACGGGTCTTGTCATCCACGCTGCCGCCGATGGAATCGCAATGGGTGCTAGTGCTACTACTGAGGACATGAAGCTTGGATTCATAATATTTGTCGCCATCATGATCCACAAAGCACCGGCTGCATTCGGCCTTACCAGTGTTCTGCTGAAGCAGGGACTCAGCAAGCGAGCTGCGAGAGGCCATTTGGTCATCTTCAGCTTGGCTGCCCCGGTGGGTGCGTTGGGAACCTATATGTTGATTTCTCTTCTTGGAGGGGGCATGGTTGAGACAGATTCCGGTACTTGGTGGACAGGAATGCTGCTACTGTTCTCGGCCGGCACGTTTTTGTAAGTCGCTCATCCTCGAGCCAGCCGCAAATGAGCATGGATTCCCACTAACGAACATCTAGGTATGTTGCGATGCACGCTATGAACGAGGAGCACCAACATGAGAACCACAGCATGAATGGTAATGGCTATATTGAAGCTAACGGGATGTCGGGCCAGGGGCGGAGATCCACCAAGCCTGAGATACGCGATACTTTGCTTACCGTGGCTGGCATGCTTCTCCCTCTGCTCACCCAGTTTGGGCACCATCATTAGTAATGAGATGTTGCCAGAGTCTCGGATGTCCACCGGTATCATCGTACGTATCTATCGTGGTCACTATCAAAATCTTACGAGAGTAGTGGCTAGTAAATACTTATGTCTTCTGTCTTGTTGGTTGGTTTGCCCCAGTCCTGGCGTTGGGATAGCATGGGAAGGAGCAAAACTGGAATTTATTCAATCATCGCCTAGGGTTCTTTGTTCACGAGTCGATGCTGTTAAACTTATCTATGGAAGCTCGGGATCCAGGGGCTACGAAACAATGTATGAGTATCAGTTCTCCAACAAAAAGTTTCGCTTGTATTGGCTGTACTGATGTAATAGCGTTTGTTTAATTGGAAGAGGATACGTCTTATCGATGCCCGAAGTTAGTTGTCTGTCCATGTTATCTTAACCTCCCGAGTTTTCGGAATCCTGCCCATCGTATATCCTTGTGGTGAGTGCCTTGATGGTTATTTGGGCATCAGGATATACCATGGTATGCGCGAAGAGATATCCACTGCATTGACAGTTCATCATGCTTCATACCCAGAGATATATTAGGACGATTTTGTTGGATTTTGGGCAGTGACTACTGATAGTCGATGATGACTCAACCCATTGGGTCTTCACCGCGGCTCCATGGCTTGCGGGGAAGATTGCCTACAGTATCTTCCTCGGAGCGAGTACTCCAAGATTTACAAACGTTCGGATTCGCAACCACTGGTCGCAAAAGCGTCCCTCTTCACTCGAACTAGTACGGCTAGTCGTGCGCGAAGAGTATACTTAGAAGAAACATAATGGGTAGTACCTTCCGCAACCTGCAGCATCTAAAATCAGTCCCCATGTGTACTGTGTGGAGAACTCACGATATAAACATGCGTACCATCATTCTCACTATAGTAGCACCGTGTTCGTGACGTCTTCGCATGCCCACCACCCAGAGTAACCCAGAAGTATCAAATATTAAAAGCTGCTATCTGATGCGTCTTGCTGCAGCTCTGCCATCAACCTCCTTCACATGGGCGGCCCCCTCCATATCTTCCAATCGCAGAGCTTCCTTGGGAATCTTACCCCTCATGCAGCCGCGGGAGCAACCATGCCACATCCTACTCCCACCCATCTCAAGCAGACCAGACACACGTCCACACTCAACCATACCCAAAGTGTGAGATACAGACGAACATGTCTTATAGGACTGTAGCACCGTCCTGCAACTGATCCAACCAGCGTTGTGTAATCCTGTATCGCCAGTACTATCAGTTCGCCCCAGGCGTCTATCGGATGCACAAACCGGGCGCTTCTCTCCCAGACCGACAAAAGTGAACACAGCCTACTAGGTATGTAGCATCAACGACTAGGTGCTACTAACTACCGTACGGAGTACATGGACGTACCATGATAGAGGTCAGAGAGACTCTAGAAGAGCAAGAGCTCTCGGCGGGCATCCGGCAGGTGGGTCCCGCCGCACCTCAAGCGGTAGGTTAGGTACAGGTGACGAGATGTACGAGCATGCGCCATCTGTATGTGTTGTGTGTGTGTGTGTGTGCTTCCCATGCATCATGTTAGGGGACCACTTCGCGGTACTTCTTCTAGCTCCGTATTAATTTAGCTTCTATTTTCTTTTTCACCGAACCCTCTTCCTGCGCGCCCGGCCCGGTCTGCAAGGGGCTGGACCGTTGGTGTCCTGGCTCCAAGCACGCTCCAAGCACACACCCACCCGCAACGTAAGGTGAACAATACCCACCGACCTACTACGGCAGCCGATGAAGTTTGTACGGTCTGTCCGACTGCTTGGTGATGGGCCGTGCACGGTGGGACAGTAGCTCAATAGCCTCTGGACTTCCCCCCCTACAATGAGTTGTTGAAAGATATCAAGCCCCCTCTCCCCTTGCTCCGGCTAGCAGGCGAAGAAGCAATCGCAGCAAGGGTTCCTGCATACACTCATACCAGTGAAGGGCAGTGCCATGGCAATATACCAAGCCACAGGAAGCAAGGCGAGGAAGAAACCCATGATAAGGTATGGGATAGAAAATAGTGCTCGACATCTAACCGACCCCAACCCACAGTTGTCGGCCAGGAACCCCCAAGCCCCATCCCTCGGCTCCGTGGCATGGATGCATAGTTCCATAGCACGGATATACACGGCCGCGGCGCTAACCATCGTGCCCAATGGCCCAAAACGGACTTGGAAACCACCCTCTTCTCAAAAGGAACACGCTTGTGCAACACAGATGTATGTATAAATGTAGGTATGTAGAGACAAAATCACAAAATACTTAGCATCGTGTGGCAGATCCCAATGTACAAATGCAATGCAAATATACGATGCGATATGTATCAATATGGAGAAACTCCAAACTTGAAGGGAAGATCGAAAGGAAACGCAAAAAGAAATGCTGCATTCGTCAACGCATAGGTTGTTTGCATGTAAGTGGCTTGAAACGCGAGTGTTTTCTTCTTCCCAGGCCGGCTAGCTCTTTTTGACAACTCGCTGCGAAAAGAAACAACAGCATGTATAGACATTGGGACGAGGAACATTTCCCGACGTACTCACACAACCCAAACCAAACACACGTGGAAGATCGTATACCACAGATACTACTACTGTAGCAATGCGCTGTATCTTTAACTGACTGAGCCTTTGGCAACTTGACCAGATCGTTGGAAAACTTATTTATCACAAGTCCTCCCTCGGGTGGCAAATCTGATCTGGATCAGCTGCTTCACTCAAGTCGGAGAAAGAATTTATAAAATCAAAAAAGGGCCTCTTCCTAACCCCTTGCCGTCACGACATACAGTAACACTACACACGATCGGGGGAGTACCCGTAAGTGATGCTGCAAGGTATCAGTCATGGCCGAACGGGGTTACCCGTGCTTGTCGTTGTATCTTGTTGTTCGAGATGTTGCTCCTCCTGCTGCTCCTGATGGTGATGCTTGCCAGTAGCCGACCGTTACATACCCCATGCAGCATCACCTCACATCAACTGTGAGTGGCAGCTAACATCGCCACGTCTTACACCGTAACGTAGTCAATTAATATAATATCACCACCCTTTTGCTAGAAATACCGTCAGATAAACTGCCACGGTTTTGCTGGCTGTCGATGGTTAGACAATGACTTTCCAGGACACCGACTCTCCCTCTCATGATTGGGAAACTATCGAATTTCGACCAGCGCTGTCAAAATGTAGGAGAGGGGTATGCCTTGACAAGCCTCCTACGGTACAAGTCCTTTGCGCTGGCAAGTTTCTTCGGGATTATTATGGCGGAACGAAAAACATCAGCTACAGTAGCTCCACTGGTATCAAGAGATACAAAGAAAAAAGGGAGAGAGGATCGGAGCCTGAGCGAAAAGTGAAGGTGAAAGGGGAGCATGTGCAAAAGACAATTGGACGATCTAAACATTCCATTGGGCTTCACTTTGCCACATGCAGCAACTAGAAACAGCCCCATTCCCCCTGCCTGCAGAGTGGGAAAAGAGGCAAGCCCATGGTAGGGCGGGCTGAATTAAACCATTCATTGGTGTCTCTATATATGCGGTGGACGTTGTCGAAGGTGAAAAAGAACGTCTGCTAGCAGGTTAGTGAGGCATGGGAATTCTCTGGATTATTCTGTACTTCCCATCTTTCCTCATTAGGTACACTCGTAAGAATGACCCATCAGTATCTCATGCTTCGCGATATTATCCACACCTCTACATATCTCTATCTGACAGCAAATACCCATGTACAAGTACTTCGAAAAGAGGCCTGTCTAAAAAGATTCAAATGCAACGGAATGGAGCTGACAGTGTGCACCCGTTAGGCGACTCAGCATTCTCATACTTACTGGTGAATTTACGGAACAAGAAAAAGGAATACTTCAGCAGTAGCGTTAATAAAAACCCCAAGATATATACCAACCAACATCCACGGATACACAAGATCTCAGAAAGGTAATCGTACATCCATGGATGACAGAGATGGAGAATTAAAATTCGTACAAGCGTACTCTCTTAACTAACTTCTTCAGCACGGAAATGCTGCCATGGACATTGAAACCACACATACACAATAATGGAGGGGGGAGGGGTTCCTTTGCCAGTTCCGACGACGCAGTGCCACTTGAATGGCCTACAGTAGAATTTAAAGTAACTACTGCCATGCCAGCCCTTCCGTATTTGGCAAACCTTTCATGAAGAAACCGAGCACTGCGAGAAACGGATGATCCACAACATCCATTGCATTGGGGAAAAGCACGGATCTAAGGATGGAAGGCTTCAAGGCCCTTTGAAATACAGTTTACCATCCTCAAGCTGTTCTTGCAAATATTAATGTTGCGCAGATCCCAAACTCTTCCTTCCTGCTTGGTTTAATTACTGAGGTTAATTAAGTGAGGCGGGAGTGCAGCGTGCTTTCCCTGTAAGTTACTGTTGTGTGGAGGTGGTAAAGGTTTTAGGGGGGGCGGTCTCGAGTCTCTAACAGGAAGAGCGACCCTGGGAATCCCTGCTGCCTTCTACCTGTTGGGTACATGTGCATTAGCATTGACTGTCACCGTTGGGTAAGGCAGCATCCACCAACTGCTCTTGAAGAAGGTGTACCTTCTATGTATCTTTTTCTGACCCTGTTGTCCCTGCCCTCTCTTGTTCATAGTTGCAGATTGTCTCTCTCCCCATTCACCATTCTTTCCGGACCATTCAATTCTTTGCAAGATTCGCCCGCATGTCTAATCGTGGCACGAGCGACCTCCCGCCCATTTCCCACTTTCCCCAAAGGAAGGTGCCTTCGTCTTCTTTTTCCTCGTCACTTTTCCTCCCTTTACCCTTCCGACACCCTGTCACTCACAACTCTTACCGCAAACCGACCTCCGCCGACTTATGACCTGCTGCCGAACACAAACTGAGTGTTCCGATATACCAAGACTATTACCACGTCCGTCCATCCCCCCAACCTCCAGCCTCCTTGTACCCCCTACCAGTGGAAGCACACCGTCAAGAGCGTCAATCGCAGACCTTCCAGTGGTCATTACTCGAGGCGACCTAGGCCCCTAAATGAGGTGAGAGCCGGGCTCTCTACTGCACGTACTTCGCCTTCCAGCACCCACTTTTGACAGCCAGGACTGGTAAGTTGTTTTCCCGACAAGCCGATTATCTCGTCATCAGATCCCTTTCTGCATCCTACCTTTATTTATTTTACGACGCATTTTCGGGGCTCCATCATAACCACCATACTCTTCACCTCCATCCTACAGGCAACTTCGCAACGTACGACCGCCCTTGTCTGCTACCATCGGCAGAGTTGGCCAAAGCTGTCTCTGACCGCGCGGCTGCAGCACGAGCATTACTCCATACCATACATTCTCCCATTTATTTATCACTTTTCTCCGCGGCTCAAACCCTCATGTGGTCGTTCCCCTCTCTCCCTTGTATGAGCCTTTCCCCTCCTCCTCTTTCTCCAAGCACTTAAGCGCCCACAGTCCACATCCACATGTATTGTGCGGTTACTCCTCTCCATGCCCTGTCTTTGGCTACTACTCCAACCACCATCAGCAAGCCCACTACGTTTGACGCTGGAAGCAAATGTGCATCTCATCTTCGAGACGATTCCTAGCTGACACACCATCCCGACGATCTAGACCATCCGATCCCGATTAGATCCACCTTGTTCCGTCCTATCGTTTTGTTCGCGAATAGCTTATTCGGAACCATTCATTCCACTCCCCGAAAGCCTCACCATCACCAACCGCCTTTATTTGGGTTTACTTTTCAGAATCCCGAATTCCCGCCGCCATTCGTACAGTAGACTTCAATTTCGACGCCAGTTGCGGTCAAGTAGCCTCTGTGGCTGGGTGTCGGCCTATCAATCCATCAATCAGCGCCTGCTCCAGCGTGACCTCGTCCGATTCACTAGTCCGTCACCACCCACCGACTTGAACAGCCCGCCTGTCATGGAGGGCTATCAGCGACCCCCTGGGTTTTCTGACCGCCGAGGCAGCGCAATGCAAGACCTACCCCTAAATTCTAATCCCCTCTTGAGGATGGATAAGATCAACCAACAGCGTATTCCTCCTCGAGGACCTCCTACGCCGAGTATGAGCACACCAGCTGCAAATTTCGACCAAACTCTGGACCAGCAGCAAGTCACCGGATCCCCACCACCTCCCCCAACTCCCGCTGCTAGCCCTGGCCCGTCCCAGTCGCAGCCGGACTGGAGCGATGCCGATGTCAATGAGGATATCTTCCTCGCTAAGTGCAGACATCACTTCAAGAATTGTTCAAGTCGACAACGTACTAGGATATTAGCCGACCTCTTGAACTTGTGTACTGCCCAGCAGCTCAGTTTCGTCCATCAATTTGTTAGCCCCCTTCTAAAGAAGGACCCGTTCACAAGTCTGCCTGATGAGCTTTGCCTCAGGGTAAGTTTTTTCTTGACCCCTTGCTTTCCTCTGGTGCCGCAGCCTTACCTGACAAACATAGATTTTATCGTTCATCGATGACCCCAAGGTGCTTGCACGTGCATCTCAGGTTTCTAGAAGATGGCGAGACCTCCTTAGCGATGATATGACATGGAAGAATCTCTGTGTCAAGCATGATTACGGCCGCCGTCTGTCCGAGGTCTACCACCACTCTCTTCCCATGCCGGCTGCTCAGAGGCCCAGCGCGAATGCCGTTGTTCTCGAAGATGCAGCCAACCACAGCTTCCCCGGCGCCATGGGTGGCATCTACACCAGCTCGGCTATGAATCTTGATGTTCCTGCCGTGAAGGTGAGACCTCGATCCTACAAGTCACACTTCAAGCAAAGGTATTTGGTTGAAGCTGCATGGAGGTCCGGGGGAACAAGTATATCGAAGAATATTACTTCCGACGCTGGTGTGGTTACCAGTCTTCACCTTACCAACAAGTACATCATTGTTGCATTAGATAATGCCAAAATCCACGTTTTCGACACTAAGGGTACCGCCCTCAAGACCCTCCAAGGGCATGTTATGGGTGTCTGGGCTATGGTTCCGTGGGATGATGTATTAGTCAGTGGAGGTTGCGATAGGGACGTTCGCGTCTGGGATCTGAACACAGGTGCCTGCGATCATGTTCTTAGGGGGCATACAAGTACTGTTCGTTGCCTGAAGATGTGTGATGAAAACACAGCCATCTCAGGCTCTCGGGATACTACTCTACGCGTTTGGGACATCAAGACAGGCCTTTGCAGGAACGTTCTTGTGGGGCATCAGGCCAGTGTTCGTTGCCTCGAAATCAAGGGCGACATTGTAGTTTCTGGCTCCTACGATACTACCGCCAAAGTCTGGAGCATTTCCGAGGGCCGCTGCTTGCAGACCCTCTCTGGACACTTCAGCCAGATTTACGCTATTGCATTCGACGGGGAACGCATTGCGACCGGCAGTCTCGATACTAGCGTGCGAATTTGGAACGCGAAGACGGGAGAGGCACTGGCTATTCTTCAGGGACACACCTCCCTTGTTGGACAACTTCAGATGCGTGGTGACACGCTCGTCACAGGTGGATCAGATGGCTCGGTCAGAGTTTGGTCCTTGGAGAAGTTCATTCCAATACACCGCCTTGCCGCACACGACAACAGCGTAACAAGCCTACAGTTTGACGATACCCGAATCGTTAGCGGTGGAAGCGATGGTCGTGTGAAGGTTTGGGATGTCAAAACGGGTCAGCTCGTGAGAGAGCTCATCCAGCCCGCCGAAGCGGTGTGGCGTGTTGCCTTTGAGGATGAGAAGTGTGTTGCCATGGCCCTTCGCCAGGGTAGGACCTTCATGGAGGTACGTAGTGCCCTACATTGGTTATCCCCACTTAAGGTATGTTGTGCAATTGCTAACTATATGGTACTAGGTGTGGTCGTTTTCCCCCCCGGAGGACATACTGTATGAGCGTCCACTCTCCCTCCAGCAAAGGATGCTGGAGGACCCTGACCGACCTGGCAGTGCCGTTGACTTTCGACGATCAGACCAGGGCATTTCAATGGCGGAGCTGGGGTCATCGTCCTCGGATGATGTGCATATGGCCGATGCCGGTCCTTCGACAGCCCCTCTTCATCGAACATTCTTCAACGACGATTAGGGGAGTCGTGTTAGGCCCGACCCACCACCTGGAAATACTTTGGCAGTTCATGGGCCAACCCACCGTGCTAAACGTCGCCGCAGGTAGACGTCCTCCATCACCACTGCGAGGAAAGCAACATAATCCAACATATATACGCACCCTCGCACTCACCACTCTTCTCACAAAGCATTAGCCAACGATGTGGCTTGTCGAAATTCGTCTCTTATGTAACTGGGCCGTTTCACCGTGATACCAGAATCTTTTTTTCCCTGCACCTTTATTATCATCATTTTTGTCTCATCTTTCGGTTACCTTTTCACGGGGTTCGGGATCATGCATTGACGCCTCCTCATACGGATTTACCCATGGTGGTTGAATCATTTCGCCATTCTCTTGTCATCATGACCCTTTACCGGCAATGGGAGGCTTTGTTTTTGCATCACGACCCCACTAGTATCGAAAGCGCAGTGGTGACCGTGTTTTGTTCGACTTATCCCTGCAGCATGGAACGGCGTTTTATAAGCATGGAAAGGAATCAGCATTTGAAAGGCATTGGGGAAGCGTTTGCCGACGAGGCCGGATGCCGGGGGACAAGACTACTAAGGGACGACCTTTCCATGTTTCCCACATCAAGTTGCCTTTTCCCGAATCATCGACTATTTGATTAATTGAGGGTCGGGTCGAGTGGACCACAGCACAGTGCAATGCAACACGCGAGTATGCCGTCCACAGAGAGGATTTTATCAGCAGTTGATAAAACTATGTAGCCTGGTAGATGGGAAGGGCCGTGATGTGGGCTCTCTTCACCTGCCGTGTGTCGTGGATTGTGATGGGTCTCGACTGGCATTGAAGAAACACAATATCATATTTAACCAAAGCAAGTGATTCAACACTGAGCCAAGGAAGTGCCTGGTGTATTTCAGTGAACTGGGTACTCGAGTGTATGTAGTCCATGCTGTGTGATGTGATAACAAAATCATTGTAAAGGATATATATATATATATATATCGTGGTAAAAGGAGGCGAAACTCTAGGGCTGGGTGGATCGGGATGAGAATATTTTTGACCAATTGCTAGCCAAGACAATTTGGAGTCCAACGCATGTGGGCTAGACTGGTTCTGGGGAAAGCCAGAGAGGCCGCTCGCGATAGGTTGGACCTCCCGAAGCTGCAGGTGCATTGAATCCCGCGTGGGGAGACTCAGCTCGGCAATCAATGGGATTTAATAGCCTTTAGTAGTCCTTCCAATGGCTGGTCCAGAGTGACCACGAGACGCACCCATGGACCTTTGTGTGGGTGGCCTTGGTAGCTGAAGAAAGACGCAAAGCCTGCCTCCAAATGCTGACTCCACAAAATCAAGGTGTGCTTGATTGAGCATCTCGTGATGTATTTTTTGGTGGATCCTTGTAAGATACCATATGTATTTAGATTGAGTGAGATGAAAGACGTGACGATTTCTCAGGCAGTATCTCGCCTATCCCGATATCGCATATGAGTACATCTTAAGTTTTCAAACGGCCCCACTTAAAAAGTAGGTGCTGCTAGCCTAAGGTACATCCGTGCTCCCGCCTGTTCGAACTTCATTCGCACATCCCCAACGTTCCGAGGCTTGCTCCAGGAACTGAGCCCTCAATTCAAACCTCGGCCCTGTTATTTATTAGCCAGCCTTCCTGGATAGGGCTGTCTGCTAAGTTTTCAAGGTGGTGGGTGAAGGTGCTTACTGGATTGCCACCCGTTCATCATTTATATCTCACCATCACGACTAAGACCATCTGAGAGCAGTAGTGGTCATAGAGATAGATGTGCTATCCACCAAGCCTTCTCCTTACATCAGATCCTCCTACCGTGCCCTACTACGTGCCTCGCCTCATCTCATGTAGTTTATCTACCATACTTTTGAGTCTCGATGACACTAAACACCCCTTTTCGCCCTCACTAACTCAGCACCATCATGACTACCCACTTGCCCCGCCTTCCATACTCCAAAGAGGAGCTCCAGGAGCTGTACCCACCGTCCCTCGAGCTAGCACAGGTACAAGTCTTTCTTAGGCATGGAGAACGGACGCCCGTGTCCCAGCGCCTGCTCAATACCGGCCTGCCTGGTTTCTGGCCCTTCTGTTCTGGGCTAGGGAACATGTCTAGCCGACTGCTCTTACCGAGCTACCATTCTGGAAATCCTCGCCACCTCCAGCATGAAGAAGCTACTGTTCTAGAGGCACAGAAACTTTTCTGGAGGGAAAAGCTCGAGACATGGTCGTTCAGTTCCGATAGCCCAGCCCAGGCGCATCCTGCGATACGTCAGGGGCTATCAACCCCCGGCGGTGGGAGCGGAGGAATAGGCGGGGGGCTGTCGAGAAGCATTTGCGAACAGGGAATGCTCACCGATAGAGGGCGAGAAACCACTACGGCACTGGGCCAGCGGTTACGGCAACTCTACGTAAGGGACCTCGGTTTTCTTCCTCCAGTTCTGACTCCGGAATTTGCGCAGGAAGAGGTATACTTCCGGTCTACAGCAGTGCCTCGAGCAATGGAGAGCCTGATGCAGACGGTTGGTGGGCTCTGGCCGAGCGGGAGATGGGACAGTGGAAACATGCACGCACGCCCAGCGTCCTCCTATTCGTCTCCATCAGAACCAGATCCGGAAACCCACCTAGGAAAGACCAAACTCGGATGGAACCAAGCCCCAGAGGCCTCTCATGATATCACTCCTCGCACCGCATTTGGCAGTTTCCCGCTGGATATAGTCACCCGCCAGACTCCCGACGAAGACCTCTACCCCAACGACTGGAACTGCCGACGCCTCGCTCACCTCTCCCGCGCTTTTGCGTCAAGAGCCGCCGAGAGTTGGAATGACAGTCCCGAAATGCAGTATCTATCAGAAAAGATGGGGAAATGGATGCCTGAGGGCGTCGTCAAGGTAGATGGAAAACCTCGACTCACGGGTCTCATGGATACCATAAATGCCACCAAGGCCCATGATCGGAAATACCTCGAGAAACTGCATTCTGCCAGGCAAAAGGCAAAAATCGAATCTGGCAAGAAGGGAAAGGGAGAGGATGCGGATCTCTGGAAGAAGCCTGGTTGGGATGTCTACCCCGTGGGACGGACTCAGATATACGATTCAGTCGATAGTTCCGGCACTCCCCTCGTCAAGCTTCCTTCTGAATTCTACGACGAAAAGTCCATGCTCCACATCATGAAGATGACGGTGGACGAGTGGTACAGTGGCTTCAATGATAGCCAGGAATACAGGACATTGGGTATCGGCAGCATCATGGGCGACGTGGTGGAAAGGATGGTCCGCCTTGCCGAATTCAACACATACCCTTCATTCTCAGCAATGACCCGAAGAGGCCAAGAGAAGATGAAGAGGCAAGATCCAGGTCAACAGGAAAGTCTCCGCTTCGCCCTCCACGGCTGCCACGACACCACCCTCGCCGCCATCCTAGCTTCTCTCGGAACTCTAGACATGAAGACATGGCCGCCCTTCACCGCGCACATTGCTATTGAGCTGTTCAGAGATCCTGCCACCGAATACTCCTCAAAAGCCTCGAAACCCGACGGCGGCGAACCAAATTCTTCCGACCCTAGTACATCGAACTCTGGGACCCACCACGAAGGCACGCTCGAAAAAATCGAGCATTTCCTCCACCTAGACAAGCACTCCTCGTCCCCATCCCCCTTTCCAACACCTCTTATATCCCGGCGAAAAATGCCCTCCCTGACGACGGAAGAAAAGTCCCGCATGAAGGGCTACTATGTCCGCGTCCGCTACAACGACGAGCCCATGAAGATACCTGGCTGCAAGCCCGAAGGAAAGCACTGGAAGAACGACGAGGGATTGTGCACGCTTGTAAGTCTTATATGATAAACCAGTCTGACTTGCGGGAATGTTGGAGGAGGTGGGGCGCTGATTTAATGATTAATCTACAAAAATAGGAAGCTTTCAAGTCAATAGTCGACAAGTTCACCCCTGAGGACTGGAAGAAGGCTTGCCTGCTCAACAAGGGAGCCCCCGAGTTCCCAGAGAAGCCACAGCCTGGCGGGTATTAGTGCTCAGACATGAGGGCAGTCGCCGGGTGACAAGACCAGGAAAATAACAACGCAAAGCACGCATGGCACCAAACACTCGCACCCCTCACTAATATACTAGTATATGAATACATCTGATCTCACAATGGCACACTGCCACATATACCTGCTCCATGTCTGGCTTACCCTCTTTGCCCCACCTGAAATTCTGGCGATTCTGACAGTCATCCATCCGAAGCACCGGACACCAAAATGCACCATTATGACAGTGTTGAAATAGATACAGTAGGTATGCAAGTTCCTCATCTATTTATATACCCGTCCACCCTTCGGTGGGAGCGTCTTTTCCGGGCTACATAACCACTCGATCATCCCAGCATAGTCAGGCAACACACCACTCATCTTCTCCCACGTCCTGGACACGACGGCCTGGAAACGGGCCTCCTTCCTGTCTCCCCTCTCGTGGGCCCTCGCAGCCTTCCAGCTGTGCAGCGCGGACATGTCGCGCAACACGCACAGGGGTTCGTAACCAGTCGTCGTTGCGTTCCCCATCAGGATCTCGCTCGCCGGGTCGTCCTTCGTGAGACTTGTCCTCGCGTACCAGTACCCGGCCAACCTGTTTCCTAGCTCGAACGTCCCGTGCTCGAATAACCTAGAAGCTTCTAGCTCTCTTCCCGAGAGCCAGAGCATTTTTCCTTTCGCGACTTGCCCGTGCTCCCGGAAACGAAATTGAATCTTGTTATCCGGATCCTGTTCCATCCTCGCCCACTTATCCTCGGCCCCGTCGAGCACCTCTATGACCTTCGACGGGTCCTCCCCCCTCATCCCCATGACTATCGCCTTGAGTACGAGCGCATCCGGCAGCCTGTTCCTCTTTGCTAAATCTTCAAACTTTTCAATCAGCACCCGCTGCGTCGAGCCCTGCGGATGCAACGTGCTCTCGTAACCCCCCACCACCATCAAGTCGCTGTATCCCGTCAGGATGGCCGGCACGTACCCCATCTCAACCATAGTGTCCACGGCGGGCCAGTAAAACCCCAGCACCTTCCTCCGGATGATCAGCATCATGGCCCACAGCTCAAAGTCGGTGACCCTATCGTCGGCGCGCAGCATGTCGGCGCGGGCCTTGGCGCTAGAAGGGTGCTCGTCCACCGCGTCCATGTACGCGTGCAGGATGTGCACCATGTCCCGTCCAGTACCACCAAAGTCGCGCATGATGCCTTTGTCGGGCCCGCCTGCCTGGTCGTAGAAATCGGGCATCCATAGGGCGTTGCCGATCATGGAGCGCGGAGGAGCCGTCGACTCTCGGGGCGCTCCTTTTTTCGAGGGCCCGGGATGGCTCATTGTTAATTTGTGCCGGAACTGTGTGTAGTATGGTGTGTGAGAATTGAAGGGGCGGAGGGTTGCTGTAGCTCCTGCTAGTGCTGCTAACGCTAGCGGCGATGGGTTATGGGATGCTCGACATGAGGGTGAACGGGGGCATGGGCAGGCTGCTGAAGGGAGAGGAGACATAGTCATAGTTCGGGTCCATGAGCGCAAGTGCTGGCAGGAGCTCGGAGTCGAGAATAAGCCGTTACTGCTACTGCTATACTTCCCACAGCTCGGCCTCGGAGACGCTAGCAGCAGTCGAGGACGTATTGCTGGCATAATGCTGAGGGTTGGTAGGAAGCTATGCGATTGTTGATATTCGCATCGCATGGTGTGTTTCATTCATTTGGGATGGGCTGTCCTATATACTACATATTGTCGCAAGTTGAAATGATTGGAAGTATGGGTGCCACCAACTATAGGCTTCTGAGCTGGAACGATGTTGGTCAGACCATCCGTCCGCTGTAGGTCGGAAAGAGCTATGTACATAGGCCGATTGGTGCATCCAATTCGCTACGCATTCAATTGCTTGGTGCCTCAATTGCATTGCGGGGTCTTTAGGTACAGTACAACCTGCAACTGCGATAAACGATAAGATAACTCTCAGATAAGAGCAACATCAGGGGTACAGGAAAAAAAAAAGTATTGAAACCGCCAGGGTCGTCAACTACAGAAAACCGCAAGAGAGCACAACACAGCGGTATCGCGATTACCGCCCATTCTTCGCCACCAAAATCCTGACTCACCACGATGGCGCCATCAACAAGAAAAGGCTCCAAAGCCGCCAAAGCGACAGAGGCACCAGGAGCGACAGATTCCAGCATGATATCCCTCTCCTCTCCCGTGCGTGAAACCCCGACAGCCACCACCACCAGCAAGCCCACTACACGAAGTGCCCGCAATCCAAGTCGCCGCTCGAGCGCAAGGCTCGCATCCAAGCGCGAGTCGGAGAACGGCTCGGTGGACAACTCGGTGATAGAGTTGGTGTCTAGCGACCATGAAAAACCATTGCAGGAATCCCAGGTGCAGGCACAGGAGAACGAGGAGCTCGTTGGCCCAACGCCCACCAAGAATCAAAAGCAAAAGAAGCTCCCCGTCAGGGTTTCCGCGGCTGTAACAACCACAGCCACCATGGACTCTGCCTCGCCAGCAAAGGGCAGAGAGATGAAGGTCGAGATCGAGATACCCATTGTCCGCGCTATTCCCAAGGGAAAGGGGGGAAATATTATAGAGGTAGGAGATTCTGATGAGGAGGGCGGTGAGGAGGGCGATGAGGAGGGCGATGATCAACAGCAGGATAAGACACCAAATCCCCCCAGGAAGGCTGGTGTGAAAGGAAGGAACAACAAAAAACAACACCAGAAACAGAAGCAGGAGGCTGTCGAGGTGCCTGACAGTGCAAGCGACCCTGAGGAGGGGGAGGACGAGTTCCACGACGCGGATGAGCAACTTTTTGAGGAAGCTATAGAGAAGAGTGAATATACAGTCGACAAACATGTCGCAGCAGAAGAGGAAACCTCAACGTCAAAACCAACCGCCAAGTCAAAACGGAAAAACAAGGACAAGGCCACAACCTCTTCGAACCCAACCGAGTCCAGGCCCATGCCAAAAGCTGCGGCGGCAAAGAAAATCCTCTTCGACGACTCTTACGACTTCTCCGCCGCCGCAGAAATCGCCAAGACTAACGCCGACTCCAAACACATTCAAGCCGCATCACAAGATACCCCCTCCGATGACGACGAGGACGAAGGCCCAGAAGAAGAAACCATTTTAGTTTCGAAACCCTCCGCCGATCTCGCCAAGAAAACAGCTCAAAAAGCAGCGGAAGAAAAAGCAGCTCTGCAAAGGAAGAAGCGACAAGAGCGTGACGCTCTCTTCAAGAACCAAGCCGAGGAGAAGAGGAAGGCTAAGCTTGCTCTGGCAGCGATATCTTCTCAGAAAGAGGACGGAAATACGGCAGCAAAAGACGTGAACATGGTCATGAGTCGTGTCGACACCGAAACAGCTGCTCCTCTAGTCCCCGTCCCATCAGGGCGAAAACGCCATGCTCATACCACAATCTCCTCCACATCCACCTCCCGCGGTCACCTTCTCCCCGCAGAACTCCTCACAGATTCAGACTTGGAATCCTCTCCATCAGACCCGCACGATGTGCCTCTCCCATCAAGGGCAAAACAGCCCAAGAAAGATTCCTTCCCAGTCATCCAGTCTCGCCAAGATAAGCAATCCCGCAAGCGCAACCGCGACGAAAGGGTCGGCGACACGGTTTACAGAGTTTCCAAGAAGCTTAAGGGCGATGACTTGAAGCTGCCGCCCAAGATTATGAATCCGAGGAACGGGGGCAGGGAGCACAAGAGGGAACTGATGGGGAGGGGTAGGAGGAGTGGCGGCGTGCCTACTGTGGCCTCTCCGGGGGGGGGAGGCAAGAAGAAAGGATTTTTCAAGAAGTGAAAAAGTAGGAATGTCTAGAAGTACGAACGTAGTTTGAGAATTATAATACCAGAAATATAAAAGACAAGGCAAGACCAGACTAGACTAATCATCTTGACTGTCCAAATACCTAGACATGTCTGCCTATTAGACTTATGCATCAGTTCTGCTTCTCCCGACCCAGACATTCGGTATATTCTTTAAGCCTTAGGCCAACATAATATCACCCTAGCATTTTGTCTGAAGGTTATAATATAAAAGAGAGAATTTTTTCTTCACCCCTTTTAATTATGTAATTTGTCTTTTAATAATTAATCTTAGCTTATTAGATAAACTCTAATATATATTACTCTCCCTTAAACATATGCGTAGAAAATATGTCGAGGCCGTTATACTACGAGAAAAGGGGGAAAAAAGATTTCTTTTAGGAAAGAGGAAATAAATACTTACGTGTTCCTTCTAGGTATAAACTTTCGATACCAGTGATCCCTACAAAGGGTATAGATAATATCCTGCTGTATAATAAGCGGGCCCCCGACGGCGATCCATCGGATACTTCGTTTAATTCTTATTTTTATTAATAACCAGGTGTTTCATTTTATACTGCGGAGCCTGTGTCGAGTTAAAATCTCCATCAACATACTATTACCCACCCATTTTACATCCCTTTTTTAGCAACTCCGATATCATCCATAGTCTTTCCTTTAAAAACACCCTTTTACAGAATATCACCTAGGTACCTGGGTAAAACTAATGAAAATAAAAAAAAGCAATATAGCTAACAAAACCCCCTTAAAGCCATCTTTTATCTTTTTATTGAAAAAAATATTACATTCGGAAAATTAGCTAAACTCGAATTATTTGGTATAATTTGGTATATAACATTATTATTTCCATGTATAATATACGTGTAAAAATATTTTTTATTACGTAAGTTAATTAATAGGTAGATATTTTAATATATTAAAAATATTAAAAAATAAAACACGTATTATTAATTATAAGCGCGAAATATTATAAGGAGTAAATAGGTAAACAAGTATTTAATATATCGAGGAACTATATACCTATGGCGGGGGGTCGGGTTTTAATTACAGATAGTAATATTGGGTGGAGGAGAGGAAAAAATTAAGGAGGGGGTTAAACGAGTAAAATATTTAGGTAGGCATCAGGTATCCCTTCTCCCGCGGAATCATCAATGGTAACGTACTCGGAGTCATATGCTATTATGTTGTTATGCTACAGCGTCGCTTTGAATGACGAACCGGATAGTGCTTTCGGCGTCGGAGTAGGAGTAGCAGCGACGACGGGGGAGGCCTACTACTACGTTACTAGCTTCGGAGATTGCGGGAAAGTTTTCAGCGACGGAAAGGGGGTAATATATCACGGGGAAAGTCCCCACGGCAGACTGTCGGGTTAGTTCTCTTTGATTCGCGCTAATAATCTAATAAAATGAAGAGTTCTTTCTTCTTTGTAGCACCCTCCCATTAAGAAAAGCTTCGAGGCAGACGAGCTCGGAAGTAGGGCGTATGGCAACTTATCTTCGACATTACTTGAATTCGCGCTTCAGGAATGGACGCGGGCACTTAGGAATCTTGCAAGGAGTGATAGTAAATTAAGACCTTGTAGAAAGGTGCACCACCATCTTTATGAAGACTCAGGTCTCCAGCGGAGCTTGGACGTGAGTTTCGAGCTGTATCATAGTGGTCACGGTGCAGCCAGCAAGCCCAATAGTTCTCTCCAACGTAACGACCAATGTGCTTGTTTGAGAGGGTATTAAGGAGATATACTGGATTGTAGCCCATTATTTGTATAGTTGGGGTGAATGCATGTGACGTCGGGGAGTGACCTTGGGCGCCAGAGTGATGGGCGCTGGGCTACACGATAGGTTGTCGTCGGCTTTTGAAGATGATCGGGTCGCTCGTGTTGTGTGAAGATTTGAATCGATTTCTGTTGCTAGGGTGATGTTGATGTTCCTTCTCCTCGCTGCTTCGTGAGAAGGCGGGGAGGGCGAGCGTTACAATTATTATATTATATCAGACCTCTCTAAGTGGAGGAGACCTCATTGTGTTAACGGCACTCTTGGGCGAGCGAAGCTAGGGCAAGTTTGACATTAGCGCGCCCACTTTACACCATTGGCTCTCCATCGATTGAATACGAAACCGCGCCCGAAAGCCTTGGATGGTGAAAAGAAACTCCTTCCCATAGGCCCGTCCCTAAGTAGCGTGTTCGAAGACACGCCTCCATGTATACACCTACGATTCAGTTCCCCCATTGTCATGGTAGTTGACAGCTTGTTGCGCTCTTGACACGCCTTCACATTAAACGACACATCCAACGACCGCCACAATGCCCCATCTCAGCAACGACTTCATACTTGCCAGAATCGCCCTCATAGTCGTGCGCCCGTGTTACGAGGATCTCTACAAATGCTACAGGCAGAACAAAGCCAGCAGGGTGCAAGAAACAGCCGGTATGAGATCAAACAGCGCAAAGTGGGATAGGAAACCACAGAGTCATCAAAAATTGTGGCTACATAACAAGGAGGGAGCGAATCCTGTAGAGTAGTTACAACGTGAAATACAACATCATTATTACGAATAATTGAGGCTCCCGATGCGTATCTGCATTTAGATTAAGGTACACCAGTTGCTTTGCATAAGAAAATATTCGTTACGGACCCTTTCTTGTACGTCACGGTAACCTCGAGGCCCTTCCCCCCCCCTCTCCCCAAACAAATACACTCACTCACTCACACATACAGAGAGAGAGAGAGAGAGAGAGAGAGCTCCTCTTCGGTATGGCATACCATGCCACATTTCTCCGCCAACGCGGTGCAGATTCGAGAACATCGTCTCCCGAGGATACCCACCTACTCTTCTGGCTGTTCGAGTATACCAATAAGCCACGCCAGCGGCAGCCAAGTCTTAGATAGAAACCAGGGGTGGGTGCTTGAGAGGAAGCAGTACCTAGGCAATTCATTCCGTGAGTCCCGTCTCGAAAGATTACATACAGCAATCTCATAATTGAACATTGTACAGATTCTTTGAAATTGTATACTGTCCTGGTCGTGGATTTCTATATTTCCCGAGCCTCCGGAAGTGTGCCTTTCCCATCCGTGCTACCCGGACGGCCCTTTATCATGTACATCAGACATTGTCCCCGGCAAGTTTTTCATCTCACCTAGAGGTATAGAACTCCCTCGCATCCACCGCCGTTGTGTCTCCAACCTCGCTCTCGGCCTCGGTAATAAGACCCAACTTCTCCCCTCGAATCTGCCACCACATCTCCCTCCTATCCCCTCCCAGCTCCCCACTCAGGACTTTCTTCTTCAAATCCTTCACAAACGCGTTGTACAACCCCGGCTCCTCAAACGCAATCATCTCGTCCCTCATAACCCTCATATTCTCCGCCGCGCGATCGTAATTGACATCTCCCAGTGAATCCGTGATGAGCTCCCTGGTTATATTCCCAAGCGAGGAAACAAGCGACGAGACCTGCTCTGGTGAAGTAGTATGCCTAAGCGCTTGCTTGAAAGTAGGGATCGAATTCTCGGGATCCACCGTCAAGTTCTGTGACTGTGACGCCTCCACCTTCATAGTTCCTTGCGACGGATCCCCCGTAACCGTGCCAGTGCTCGCCGAGGACGCCACCGGTGCAGGCGTGGAAGACAGTAGGGCGTCAATATCAAGACCCGAAAGGGGTTTCTCCGATTCCAGCTGCGCGGCCGACTTACCGGCGCCCCGACCTTTGCGTCCCTTGATCTTGGGTGGCACCTTCTTGATCTCGCTGGTCGCTATCAGATCATCGATAGTAGGCTTCGCTTTCGCGACAAGGTCCTCGGGTGGATGGGAATACTGCAGCAAAACCTTGCTAGGTTCCCCTATCGGCTCATCCGGCTGCGTAGCTCTCGTCCTAATCGCAGCGTTAAACCGATGTATCGTGGGATTATACGTCGCCTCAATGGCACAATACTCCTCTTCTTCCCCATCACCGTCCTCGTCCTCGGTCTCCTCATCGTCTCCACCCTTTCCAGGAAACGAGCTCAAATCCATAGCATCGACATAATCCCCCATCGCATCCAACAAGTCATCAGACGGAAGGTTCCTATGCTTGGCAAGAGTCGCTCCCGAGATCGTAACCACCTTATCCAGGGGCGGAAATTGGTAGTTCCTTACATCTTCCGCAAACGGGAGAGGAACATCATACAGGCACTCCGGACTGGAAGTGGGTCCCGGCATAAGCAAAACAAGCTGCGGTTCCTTCCCATCCTTCGCGACGATGCGCGCGACGGCGAAGGATTCTAGTTCCCAGAGCGCGTTGATGAGGGACGAAAGAGCAAGTGATGACGTCTCCATGAACCGACTTGCGATGGTTTGGCAACATTCCCCGATGAGTAGGAACGGCTCGAATCTGTCCCAGGGAACGAATCCGACGATGGTGAAGGATTTAGTGGTTTCGAGTTTCGTGATGTTGTGCTCGCTCTCGCTAATGTGCACCGCTGTTCTGCCATACTCGTATCCCTTGGCGAGGGCGTCGAATTCTACGTCCTTCTTCCCTCCCGGAGCAGATGCGTCGGGGACCTTGTAAGTCCTTGCGTTGTGGACGGGAGTCAAACCTGGTCCTCCAGCCCCGTCCATGTCCACATCTCCATCTGCACTTGACCTGCCACCTAGTAGGGCATCATCCATCCTAGCCACCACCGTCGTCGCACTGACAGGCTTAGCCAGGTGCGTCTTGAAATACCTCTCCACGCTGATGCTTATCGACTTAGGCGGCGGATCATCGTCATCTCCTTTGCCGTCAGATCTTCCTAGGGTGAGAAGACCATCGTAGTTTTTGTACGGCCTCATGGGCTTGAGACGAGGCCTTGAGGACATGTCGTCGATTGCCTCTGCCATGGTCCCGAAAACCGCATTGTCCTCGCCACACTGGTCGCACAGTTGGGAGAGTAGCTCCTCATTTCGCTTCTTGATTTTCGGCTTGTCTTCTTGCTTGTAGCCGTAATCCGGGTCATCAAAGTCGACTCCGCTATCCAGCGCGTCAGTTTTCCCTCCTCACACTACTGCTTTTCACTAGGAAAATACTCACAGCACAACAAGCTCAATCCCGCTGTCCCCCATCTTCTTCGCAATCTCATCAAAATCGTCCCCGTCAATCGGCTCCATCCCATCCGTCAC
The DNA here is from genome assembly GCA_022664585.2 of Zalerion maritima. NCBI lineage: Eukaryota > Fungi > Ascomycota > Sordariomycetes > Lulworthiales > Lulworthiaceae > Zalerion > Zalerion maritima. The sequence goes on from JAKWBI020000373.1 coordinate 47,620, forward strand.
CAGCACAATCTTCCTCTTATACTTCAGCTTTTTGGTAAAATGCTCAATCATATCCACCGCCACGACGATGGCGCTGACCGCATCCCCTGCATTCTGGTCGTCGTGCACGAATATCTTTTTCCTCAGTTCCCTAAGATGCGACATGGTCATTCCGCCGGCAGCTAGGGGCTGGAGGATAGATATGTTGTCATATCCGTCGTCTTCTTGAAGAGGGTTGAAAGTGTCGGTTGTTCGTAGCCCGATCACGCCAACGCACCATGTCTTCCTCGAGGCGGCAACGGTAGTACCGATTTTGTCCCATACGTATCGCATGCTCCAGGTGAGGTCAGACTCCACCCTGCCGGAGTTGCAGTCACCCATCGTAGATCCCAAATCTAGGATGTAGACGGTGGCTTCTTTGTCCGCCATGGTTGCTGAGAAGTTGAGGGGGTTGCTGGCAACTAGCAGTGATGGGATTCTCAGTTGACGAGAAGTGGGGTATGAGACTACGCTTCCCCAGGGCCAAGAAAATGCCCAGGAAGATAGAATTGAAAATAAAGGCGAAAGAGGTTTGATTGAGTGACGACAAGGCGAAAGCTCCCAAATACTTAATTCACCCAACACCAACCATGAGATTTTCCATGCAGCCTAAAAGGCAAATATTGCCGCGCTTGGGGTTGGCTGGGTCCAGGCTCCAGCGCGCCGCTATCATGCAAGTACGATCGCGGAGTCAGCTGACTTCGTGCCGCACCGTCCCTGCCCCTTGCTGCAGTTGAGCTGTAACGGCTGACCCCGCCTGGACATCCCGGCTAGCATGAGACTTTGGCGGAAGGTTTTTGGCATGATATCATGAACTGTCCACCTCCATCATATACTGTGGTACTCCGATGCGCTAGATAAGCCTATAAGAACTTGATACACCTCGTAGACAATTCTTCTACGTCCCTTTCTTTGTTGTTTTCTCTTGTACCCACTACGAAATCACTACCTCAACCAGGCCCTCGGCACACCCACCGAACAATCCCAGAGAGCCCCACGGCATCAACCCTAGTAGCTTCTTTACTCATCCATGGGGGGGGGGGGGGGGGGGGGGGGGGGGGGGGGGGGGGGGGGGGGGGGGGGGGGGGGGGGGGGGGGGGGGGGGGGG
>JAKWBI020000374.1:0-48666 GCA_022664585.2 Zalerion maritima
AACCCTAACCCTAACCCTAACCCTAACCCTAACCCTAACCCTAACCCTAACCCTAACCCTAACCCTAACCCTAACCCGTAATTATTCATCCATCGACTTTTTTTTTCCTTGCCCTTATACTTTCGCCAGGTTTAATTATAAATTGGCGGTGTTTCGGTATTTAAGGCGTACTGGCTTACCGTTCGTTGGATTATATTTTGGTTTGGTGGATAATTATCTTTACCACTTTCCTTTTTAATTTTATTATATATCCTTTCCTTACCAATATACGGGTTTAATCTTAAAGGTATAATATTTTTACACTAATAAATAAGGGGAGTATTAACCGGAAATACTTCCGGTTATATTAACGGAATAAAGGCTGGTTTTTTTATATAATACCGGTATAGGCGATCCGTATACCCCGAAAGTATAATAAAGGAGAAATTATGGTACGATTAAGTATTTAGAATATATTGGATAAAAGATTATTATTATTAAATTATAGTAATTTATTATTAAATTATAAGGGATTACCGTTAAATATTGGTATTTTGGTAATTAAATAGGCGTTCGAGCTGGTTAATATAAAGATTAATTATATCAATGGTATATATTAGGGGATTTGGATTAAAATAGGGAATTAAATAAGGGCCAGGGGTAATAATAAAAAAAAAACAAGAATTATTTTTTGGGTATACCGGACCGTGCTAAATACCTTAAAAAGCCATTTGGGTATAGGCTTAAGGGCTAAACGCGATTACTTAATATAATTAAAAAATAAATAAATATTTTATTATAGGGGTAGCGACCGGAATATTGGCCATAATATTACTATTATTTTTATCCTTATTAAACTAATCTTTAGGGGCTATAAAACTGGGAACCGGTTTATCGATTATTAAAATATCGGAGGATAAGGAAAATATCCTATTGGTTATATTATTAAAATAAATACTATTACCCTTATAGGCTTTTAATATTATTAGCGGTACCAAATAAGTATAAGGCCAAGGTTAAAGATTCCTGGAATAAGTCGTATATAAAATTTATATAATGCGTTATAATAAAGGTAAATTAAATCTTTAGGAAAAGGCTGGCGTTAATATTAAAATTGGGAGGTATTTATATAATAAATAATTATGGTAATATTGGGAAGGTTTGCGGGACGTTTGGTTTAAATAAATAAGATAAAAGTTTATTTATATATAAAAATAAATAAAGTAATAAAAAAAAAAATTTATTTTATTTTTTATTTAGAGCCGGGCCAGGATAAGTATATAAATGTAAAAGCGGAATTTGGAAGGGGAGGAAAAGTAAAATATAAAGGTAGCAGTAGAATATAAAGGCAGCAGTAAGGTATAAAGGTAAAAGGAAGGTATAAAGGCAGGAGTAAAATATAAAGGCAGGAGTAAAATATAAACGCAAAAGCAAAATATGGACGCAGGAGCAGGGTACGGAGGCAGGAATAGGGTACGGAGGTAAAAGTAAAATATAAAGCCAAGAGTAGGATATAAAGCCAGGAGCAAAATATAAACGTAAAAGCAGGGTACGGAGGTAAAAGTAAGGTACGAAGGTAAAAGCAGAATATAAAACTAGGAATAAAATATAAAAGCAGGAGCAGAATATAAAACCAAAAGCAGGGTAATACTTTAATCTTATAATAATTTATATATTATCCTTTTTAAATTATTTATATATTCCAGCATTTTTATCATTTTTATTTTTTTTTTTTCCTCCGTAATATTATTACCTTATTAATTATTACCACTTTTACCAAAGCTTAAAACCCTTCTCTATATATATAATCTTTATTAAATAATACCTTAAAATATTTTTAATATTAATATTAGGAAAAACCTAAAATTAACGGTACCCGCTTTTTATAAAAAACCGTCGTTTATTAATTTAAATTTCTTTTTAATAATTTATTTTATAATTTACCGCTTACCTTTTAATAATACACTTCCTTACCGTACATTATTACCTTATACTTTTTATTTTTTTAATATTATTTAATATATTAATCCTATTTATTTCTTTTATACCTAATCTTGGCGATCCTTTTTTATTTTCTTTTCCCTAAACCCACCAACCCCCCCTAATAATTACGGATCCCGCCCCCCATTTAATAAATTAAACTTTTCGGATTATAATTAAAATAAACGGCGCGCATATTAATTTAATACTTATTATATTTCGAAAAAAATAATAATATAAAATATATATAAAAAGGTAAATAATTACCAATTCGGTATTATATAAGGATGTAATATCCTGGATATTATAAAGTTCGGCTTGGCCAAGAATATTACCTTATTAATAAAAAAAAACCAGGAGAAAATATTGGGGTTAATATTAAGGCCGGCCGGGTTATTTGTATTACAAATATAAAAAAGGGCCTGGCGGATATTTTATATATTTAATATATACGGGTTACTTTATACCGCCGAAAATAAGGTTAATATAATATTATAAATATTAAGGGAGACCAATATAATATAGGTATTATTTATATTACGCAGTAGGTGGAAAAAAAGCACGGGGATAATAATAAGGCTTTATTAATTTTATTAATTTATACCATTGGCGATACCGGACAAATTAAAATAATCTCTCCTAGTACCTGCTTGGTTTATAAATATTGGCATATGGTATACCTTATAAAAGCGCTTATTATTAATTAAACCGGGCAGGCTGGAAAGGGGCTTAAGGTATCCGTAATCGGTAGATTTAACCTGGGGCCTATAATAATAAATATATAACCCACCAAAATTATAATAATTAATTTACTGCCTAATATTGGCGGCGGCCTATATATATACCGTAATATTTTTAATGCCTAGGCTTACCAACTCGCATATAATAAACTTCATTTACAATATATATATAGGTTAATTTTCGTCCATATTAAAATTAAAACATAAAAGTATGGTAAGCAGGGCCTTATCGATTATTAATATAATGGATTTAATAAGGTCGATAATATTCGAACGATTTAGTAATATTAGAAATAAAATAGGGGTATAATCCATAGGCGATAGGGTTAAAACCAATCGAGGCAAATTAATATATACTGGAAAACCCTAGGCTTAATAATACCGCGATTTTAGGTAATTATTATATCGGATTATTTAAATTATAATATTACGGAATCCGTGGCTTAATTTAAATAATAAGGGTACTCGGTTAAGCTTAAAATAAGGCGTACGCGGGGTTAATGGCGTTTTATAATTCTGGCCTAAAGCAGCCGGTAATATCGATAATATCGCCGAGCCGTTATTATTATTATTACGGCTCCGAGTAAGGCCAATATCCGCCAATAATATAAACAACTTTTTACGGTAAGGCATTTTTGGCTGGCGCTGCCAAATAATTACGCGCTAAATCCGCTGCGCCTTTACCATTTCCGCCATCGGATTATAAATGGGAGTGTAAAAGTAAATCGCATTAAATAAATGGCCTTACTTTTGGAAATAACGAATTATGGGGGATAATGCATTAAATATAGTATTTATATTAAAAGCTTTTTTTATACCGCTCTTTTGGCTCGAGGAAAAAATTAAGGGGCTGGGCGGGTGGCCGGCGGGGAATATATTGGTAAACCTATTGGTACCGGGGACTCCGCTTCGGCCTAAGTATATATTATAAGCCAAATAAGGATTATAATCGAAATTATAAAAAAAGAAAATATTAAATTTAAAATATAATAAATCGTTTAGGTAATTGGCCAATACGCGAATCCTATACGTTTTACTTATTATAAATTTTAATATAGGCCTATTATTATTACCCTAGCGCGCCGGCAATATTATAATATATACGGTGTATAACCCGCCGTTGCGACCGCCCCGCCCGGCCATTTAATTTAATTATTTTAATTTTTTAAAAAATATAATTATTATAATATATTATAGCGTAGGTATATTGACGCCGTTTATTATAATGGCGGTAAAAAATACCAGGCATAATTTACCCTCGAAACCTAAATACGGTAAAAATATATAATTAAAATTACCGAAATTGTAATTTCGAAATATTTCGCTTTCCGATTATAAAGGATAGGCGTCCGAATTAATGGTAAGGGATAAAATCTCGAAACTTAATAATAAATATAAGGCATCGATAATTTTACGTATTTATAATAGGGGGGTTTGGAAAAAAACCAATACCCGTATAATTAAACCATAAGGGATGGCCGCCGTAATGCCGCCGAAATATTAAAAAAGGGCTTATAAAACCTAGGTAATATTTTCCATATTATTTAAAGGATTAATATTATAACGCAGATTATTACGGTAAATTGGCTTGCGTATAATAATACACCGGAACCCGGCGGGGATAATATTATACTTTACCAATTTGGATAAATTGCCTATAACGGTATTTCCAACGGCCTTAATAAGGGTAATTTATTTAAACGGGAATAATATAACGGTACAAATAATCCACCGGGGTACGCGCGTAAATAATTTAAGGTTTTTAATAAACCCCGGTCTTTAAGGAGCCGCGGTCTTTTTTATAACCCCGTTAAAAGCCTATATATCGACCGTAAAAAAGGCCTCGTAATACTCCTTTAATATAACCCGGTTAATAAAATATTAATTTATCCTATACCTTGCCTAGCGCTCGAATATAATTATTTCCACCGCCTCGGGGGTAATTATTATATAAGGCGATCCGCCGGCATTAATTATAATCCTTTTATTTAGCGGGAAATCTTATTAATTAAAAACCTCCGTCCAAATACCTATACCGCGGATTAAATCGGCCAGCCCATATAAAAGGGTAATAAAAGGCGTAATTATAAGTATAATATTATTATTACGGGCCCCGCCGGTAAAGGTATAAAGTATATATACCAAAATCTTACCGCTTTCGGTAAGCATAATTACGGCGTTATATACGAAGCCTATAATTAGATGGATTACCGCCTTAAATTATTTTAATTATAATTTAACCTTTTTATTACCCATTATTATATATATAAATTAATACTTATTGGTATTAATTATTTTATTATAAAACCTAAATCTTATGGCCTGGTTTATTTATTAAATTTTTATATTAACCATTACCGCGGGAATGGTAATGCTCCCGGCGCCGGGTAATAATAATTTAGGCCGTATATTAGGCTTTGGCACCATGGTATTATTACCAAATCGGAAAAACCTATATATTATTTCGCTATTAATACGGAAACCTGTTTTAATATTAATATTATATTTAAATATAAAATTGGCGGACGGGTTAATATAATGTACGCTTTTAAACGCGGATAAATACCTTACCTAATGGGAACCGTATTCTAATATCTTACCGAATAAGGTATTATAATTAGCACTTTTTATATTAATCTTTTATTTATTAATAGCCTCCTATACCGATATTATAAAATGGCGAAATAAAAATGGGTTAATACGGACCCCAAGGAATTCCGCCGTCGTTTATTTTATCGCGTCCCTTAAATTATTTACCGTAATCGGTTTTTAATAATCGAGTTATATTTTAAACGTGGCGGTAATCACCGTATTACTTTCTCCGTGGCCTTTATCTTCGGGCCCATTATTTACTTTCGACTTTTTATTCCCCTTACCGTAGGCCAATATTATATCCTGCTCCTCCTTAATCTCCAAATTAGTAATATCGTTTTCCTCCATATCCCTAAACGCGTGCATAGGTAATTGGGTATTACCGCCGTCCTCGGCGTTAATTTTAACGGCGGCCGCCTTATCGTTTTCGAGCATTATATAATTATTATGGCCGTACAGGAATAGGCTAAAAATAAAATGGTTATTAAAATATATTCCGCAGATTTATACGGCGGGAATAATAAATCATATATAATAAAAAAATAAATTAAAAAGGCATTTAAGCATATATTTCCATATAATTTTACCATTTATAATTTAGTTGGCCGTTTTATAATATAACGGTATTAAGTATAAACCGTTACTCTTTTAATAAATATTATATAATCCGCTAACCCTTTCGTCCGTCCTTATTACCAGGGTCGTTAACTTTATTATTTAATTAGGATTTCCGCTGGTAAGGTAAATAATAATAATAAAATAAATTAATTACGCTTATATTTTTTTAAAAAACCGTTTAATTATCCTTTTATTTAATTTAAATCCCGTGCCGTCCGCATTAAACCAAAGGGGCTTTAAATCGGCGCGGCGGAGTAAATTTTAAAATATAAAAGCCAATAAAATACCCTATAAGGTATGGGAATTATAATTAATAAAATCGCCGTTATATATAATATTGTTAAATATATTAATAAACCCCGCTAAAATAATCGGTACGCTTAAATATATTCCGTATATTATAACCTTGCGGTCGGATAAGGCGGCGGGGAAAATATTAAGCATTAATATTTCCCATAATTCGGCGTCGAGCGCGGTAATAAATTAACCCATATTAACCTTAAGGGTTTCGGTGAATAATTTATTAATCCCCAGCTAAATATATTTAAACTACGGTCCTTATATAATAAATATCCAATTGGTATTCGTAAAAAATATAAAAAACGTTATATTCCGAATATAATAAAATATAATAACGGGTATGGGTAATTATAATATATCCGTTTTTAAATGCCAAACCCTAAACCAATTGGTAAGCGGGGCCTTAAATAAGCCCACTTTTTTAAGCATTATACCCGTAAAAAGGTCGGCCAGGGATTTGCATTTTACGAAAAAACCGAGCGGTATTTATATATAGGGGGGCGTCGATTATAAGGGGTTTAAGGTAGTATTAATACTTTATAATATAATTAAATTATATAAAACGGAGGGAATACCCGATATTACTTTATTTTAAACGGACGACCGCCTTACCATTTTAAATATTACCATGGCGAGGTACGGGATAATTGCCATAAAAGGATACTCCAATTTACGGTCTCCTATACGGGATTCGAAAGCGCTTATAATAAATTACGTAATGGCCAATATAAGGGCTGGAATTTTAAATATATCCCGCTTATAAATATACTTATTATATTCCGGAAAAAGGTTAATAAATTATTTATAGGCGGTGGCCAGCGGTATTTTAGGTAAAAATAATACTAATATATATTGGCTTTCCGGCTATTATGGCAGGTATATTTACGGAATACGGATAAACGGGAGATTTAATCGTAGGGTTTTTTATCGCTAATTAAAAAATAACCGCAATATATACAACGTATATTATAAAAAAATTCCGTAATAAACCCGCTTTATAATATATTAAAATAATAATCCATATTACTTATTTACCCTATCCGTTACCGATATTTTAAAGGCCGTTAAATCGACAATAAAATATCGAATATCCTGCCCCGTTTATATATTAAAATTATACTAATAATAATAATAAACCTCCGGTATAAAATGGCCAAAAAAGGGGGGGGCACAAAATTAAAAATATATCAAAAAAATAAAATTATTTTTATTAATACCGTTAATTAATTCCGTAAATAAACCCATTATAAATTAATATAAAGGTATAAGGTTTATTTTATAATTAAAAAGGCCAGGAACGCCTTCGGGTATAACGATTAAAGGTATTAAAATAAACTGGTATTTCGCCATATAATCGCTAAAGCCGAGCTAAACCAGGAATAAATTATTTATTATCCAGCTTCTTAAAAGCAACGGTAACGCCGGCTCGGCCTTATAAAACATCCGCCAAAGCATTTCCATAAAATATACCACCTTTATTTTAAAAAACAACGTATAATCCTCTTCGGTCATGGTAATATTAGCGCGGGTAATTTAACCAGGGTTTTTAAATATAATAAACGCTAAACAGGTTTTATTATTATTACGTATTAATCTATTATATATATTATAAAAACGGTACCCCGCGATATTTTTACGGGTAATATCGATAACGGTTTTAAATTATTTATAAACGTTTTTCCAATAGATTATAAAACGGTAAAAAAAAATATATTACCCGGTAATATCCGTATTAAAAAAAACCGTGGCGGTATACTTATATTCGTACTCCGTATAAATAATTATTTAACACCTCGACTTTTTAAATATATTCTCCGCCTTAACCACGGTAGGTAATAAACTAAGGAGGGTAACCGGACCTGGCAATTTAATAAGGCTTATAAGGGACACTACCATACGGTCAATCGATAAACTTTTACCAAAAATATAACATATAAATTTAATAATTCCCTTTAATATTCGGCACAAATAAGCTTTATTTAAATAAATTCCTTCCTACCGGTATTAAATAACTATATATTAATAATTCGATAACGGCGTTTAATACTGGTCCAAAATAAACCTAATATAAAAATAAAACGTGGGTAATTTATTACTTATTATAAATATCGCAGTAAAAGCTTATTATTATATAATACGGTAAAAGGCTTTATTATAAAACTTATAATACACCTTTCGTATAGGCACCTTTAATATATAAAAGCGCAAAGGGATAAACTCCATATTACGTATAATACCCGCAGGGATTTTGCGATTTTATTACCGGCGTCGGGTATAAACTCGCCGCTTATAATATATAAACCGACGGTGCCGACGGGTAAGGGCGGGGGAAATATAAAGCAGCTTATATTATAATATATACCAGTATAGGAACGAAGGGATTAAAAAAAAAGGCTGCCGGTTATATAATAAATAAAAAGATAGCTTAATAAAAAAATAAGGAAAAAGGAATTAGGTACTAATAAATATAGGTCGAAATTATATTAAAATTCCTTTAATAATTAAATATAATGGGAATAAGAAAAGTAAAAATAAAAATTATTAAAACGGCCGGGAAAAAAAAAATAAAAGTATAAAAGGCAAATATATATATATATATATATATATATATGTATATATTTATGTATATATATTTATTAAAATAAAATATTAAAACTTCCCTATATATTACTTTATATGGTTAAAAGAAAAATAATAAAAAAAGGTATAAATAATAATACAATACTTATTTATAACCGTTAACTTTATAAACCAACCATAAATACACTAACCGATTATTATTTTATTTTTCCCTGCGGTAAGGATAATAAGTCCTCCTTATAATTGGAGCGGCAATTATGCCTAAATTCCGTATCCACCCTATTAAAAATAGCCAGCATTTCTGCTTCGTTTATATTACTTATGGGGAGGTCGAGCGACGCCGGCGACTATTAAAAACACGTTTAAGGAGAATTCTATTTAAAGACGCTAATTATTACAAAAAATTAGGTAAACAATACCTTTTTGCTTTCGGAAACGGTATCCGTTTAATTAACAGGGGGGGGGCTCGGTTTAATAATATTATTTATAACCGCCAAATTTTCCGTCGTAATTTCCTGGCTCCCGAATATATACGTATTACCTAATAATAATATTTGGAATTTAATAAAAACGGAAATTAAGTTTAATAATTCCGTAATAATATATTTATAATTATAAAGCTTATTTAATAAGGAAGGATCGGTTATATAATTAGGGGAAATTTATTTAAACGAAATTTAAAACCTATTAAGGCTGGGTTATTAGGTAAAGGTTATTATAACGGTATTTTCGTAAAAATAATTTAAAAGGCCAAAATTATTAAGGGGGGGGTAATTTATATTAAATATTGGTAAACGAAAAGGGTTAAAGGTATTATTATTATAATTATTATTCCTTATAATACGTATTAATAATAGGGATAATAATAGGGGTAATTGGTTCCGTATTAATTTTAAATTATTTATATCCCATATTCGCCTATCGGGGGAATTATTATTATTTTTTAAAATAAAAAAAAAAGGGAAGGAATTATTAATAATATAATTCTCGACTTTATTATTAGCCTCGGTAATAAATAATACCACGGATAATATTTCCGGTATTATATTAAAATACCGTAAATAATAAATCCTACCCTGGCGCGATTTTTTAATATTTTGGGAAAGGCTTAAAAGGTAATTAATATTCTTATGGCGGCCCCTAAAAAAAATGCTTAATATTAAACTAACGCAATAATAATACAAAATATATACCTTAATTCTTTTAGGTTCTTTTAATATTTCGCAAAATAAAGGGATAAGCCAAAAATTATAATTATTAAAACCGTAAATATCCGCCGCCGTTAAAGTGGGAAATCCTTTAATATCCGGCCTAGCATATTTATAAGGTTATAATTATACGGTGGGGCTTGATCCTTATTATTTATGCTTAGGCGCAGCCTGCGCCTTACCTAACCCAGCGGCGCGGTTATTATTACGTTTATTTGTAATTTTAAGGTTATCGGATCCTGCATATATTAATATCCTGCCTTTTTTTTTTTTTTTTTTGGCCTTATAACCCCACAAAATAATAATTGGTAAATATAGAAAATGAATGCGCCTTATACTTAAATATAAGGGCGGGCGGGGACGGCCGGGGTGGAAATACGCACGGGTTTTATTTGGCGGCTGGTTTACCAAACATTTTATCCTCGTTTAAATTACTTTATAATATTAATAATGGCAGGCTTTTATTTTATCCTCGTGGCCGAATAAAACGCCTAAACCTATTTGGCTTTATTTCCAGGAATTACTTTATCTCCTCCTTTTCTTTTAAATAAGCGTTATTATATTAATACTTATTTTATAATTTTTTGGCTTATTATTCCCCTTAAAAATAAACGGTAAGAATTTTAAGGAATAATAATAACTTTAAATTTCGGTTACCCTGGCGTTTATTAATACTTAAAGTATTATTATCCCGCCGTTCTAATCCCTATATAATATCGAGGCCTTTATATTCCCTTTTATCCTTTTCGATCTTTTTTAACTTTTCTAACTCCTTTACGGCCTGTTTTTCTTATCTTACCCGCAGCCATTTTAGCTTTTAAAATATCCTTTTTTTTTAATATTATTTTTTTAACTTTTTAAAAAACTCAACCTGGATTTTAAACGCAAAAACAGAATCCTTATGGTTTTTTTTACCAAATACGGCCTAAATTTTAGCTTTTTTTATATTTAATATATTAAGGAGATTATTTAATAATAAGGGTAAAAAAAACGGGAAGCCGGTAATTATTATACTTAATAAGCAAAACTAAATAAAATATTACAGGGGGGGGGGGGTGGTAATAAAATTATATTAAAATAATACTGGAAATTTTATTAGGTATTATTAAACGGTGGAAAGTTAAAATTTTATAATATTTTTTATAATTTTTGGTTTTATTAAAAGGGTAGGCTTTTTTTCGCGCTTTTTTTATTTTATTAAGGTAATTATAAGGGGTAATTATTTAGGGTTTTTACCACCAATATAACCGGGTATTTTTAAAATAACCACCTATAAGCTTTAAATAATTATTATTAGTATAATATAATTTTAAAATTGGTTAATTTATTAATAATATGGGTATTGGTTAGGGGGGGGGGAATATATGCGTAAATTATAATGCTTAAACATTAAGGCTTAAAATTAATCTTATAATTCCCTGGGGAATTTTTTAATTATTAAAATTATACGGTATCCGGGGAATTACCGGTATTTATATAAAATAAATTTATTTATAATTTTTATAAAAAAAAACCTTTAAGTTTAATAATATTCCGCGGCGGAGTTATAATCGTTCGTTGGGGATGGCGGTAAATAAATACTTTATTGCGGGGAATTTTAAATATAAGCCGAAATTAAATAAAGGAAATACGAAATGCCGTATATACCGTACTTTATAATAAATAATATTATTAGCGTTTAAATATTATTAATGGTATTATTAAACGCCTTATAAGCTCGGTTCCGCTAATATAAATTATAAAACGGGTAACGATTACGATTTAAAAAAATGCGGTTAATTATTATATATGGTCCCTTTCCCCGTGCCAAAAATACCCTTTTAGAAAAAAATAAACCCCAAAATAATGAATAATTATATACCACACTCGATATATTAAAAATTCGAAAAACTTTAAAAATTAAAACGGAATATTAATATTACTTTTGGTTATAAAATAATATAAACCACGAATATTTCTTTCCTACCGATATTAGTTTTCTTTTAATATACTTTATTATTTCGAGCAATTTAATATTTCGATATATTATCCTTCGAGGTATTATTTTACTTTAAAATTAAGCAATAAATAATATCCCTTATTTTTACCCTTTGGTTTCCTTACTATTTAATCCTTAATAATAACATTTTTTTTTTCCGTCCTTTTTTTTTTTTAGTATAAATATTTTCTATTTAATTTATATAATTATATCGAGTTCTTAATAATCGGAAAATGGCTTAAACGGAAATAAGTATAAGATTAAGGATTATAAATTTTGGGAATAATTATATTTAAATATAAAGAAGGGTAAGGTATTATTTTTTAATTCACCTATTAATAAATAATATAAAACTTTATTTTCCCTACATTTATAAATATTTTTCTATTATCCTGGCGTATATTAAAATATGGTTATATATAATATTGGCATTTGGCCTCTTTATTATAATTATTAACCTATAATTTTATTACCGCTAATTCCCTTTAATTATCCAGGCAGGGTATACGGCTTTTATTATTTACCCATACGCCTTAACCTTAAGGCTTATTACCTCGGCCTTATTCGCGCGGGCGAATATTAATTAATAATAAAAAACGACCTTAAATATTATTACGAGTTTTCCCCTTTTACACGGCACGGGATTATAATATAATAATGGGCCTATATTTTTAATTATAAGCATATGCTTAATAATTATAAACGCGGCGGGATTATTAGGTATAACATTATTTAAAAAAACACGTGGGAATATACCAATAATATATACGGGCGGTTTTTATACTAAAAAAACGGGAGCGAAAATATTATTTAAGGTAATATAATAAATCCCGTTATTATAAAAGGGTGGTATTCGGAAAATATATTGCGCCAAATTATATATAAAAACTTTAATATAATAGAATTAATATTTAAGGCAAAAAAAGTTTCCGGGTTTTTATTATTAAAAGTATACTGGTGTAACGGATTTATATATTCCAATAATTTATATAAAAATACCACGGAAAAAGTGGTGGATTGGTATAAAATAACCCCGCGGGTATTACGCCCGTAATAGATTATTAATAAATTATTGGCCGAATAAAGGGATTATTTATCGGCGCCCGCCCCGAGTAAGGCGTAAATGGGGATATTTTTACTTAATAAGGCCGAAAAAAAAAACAAGGGTATTAAGGGGGATAAATATACCTTAACTTCGAATACTGGTAAAAATAAAGGCTTATTATATTAAAATATCGACGACCATAATACCGAAAAAAAAAAGAATAATAATAAGGATAATAATAATAATAATAATAACGGTAATAATAATTATAATAATCTGGGCGGGTTTATTATAAAAAATAGCCTTAATAACGATTCCTTGGTAATAAATGGTGTTTTATTTTATAAAAGGGTTTATTATGTATACCGATATAAATTACCATTAAATAATAATATTAATACTAATTTATATAATACCTCCTTAAGCTTGTAAACCGAACCTATATATATCGCCTATATATTTTATATTTATATTAAAGGATGCCCTAGTATTAAGGACTCGGAAAATACGCTTATTAATTTTAAATACCACGTTTTAAATATAATAACGGGGTATTATTATAATAATAAAAATATCCCGCTTATTATTATTACCGCCAATAATTAAAGGTTTATAATAATAATTAAATCGGAATATTTCCCATTATCCAGCACTCGCCCCCCAATATTAAAAACCCCACCCCCGAAAATTAAAATAAATACCCCGCTACCCATTACCCCCTAATCCTTATTACCCATTATATTATTACCGTAATTTAATACCCAATCCCCATAATTTGGCACCTAATCCTTATAATTTAATACCTAATCCCCGAAACTTGGCACCTAATCCTTATAATTTGGCACCTAATCCCTATAACTTGGTACCTAATCCCCGTAATTTAATACTTATACTTTTTTACTTAATATTTTAACCCCGTTTCCCTTTAATAACTTTACCATGTATATTATTATAAACCTTTAAAATAATACGGTTAAAAAATACCCACCACCCGCCGTAAGCCATATAAAAAACACTTCGCGTAATTTATTATATCCGCTTTTAATTAAAACCTTTTTATCCAACCATAATATTAATAGACCCCGGAATATTAAAATAAATAAAAAGCGGCGCTATTTGGCGGACCGTATTTCGAAGGGTAAATCCCCTTACTCCGACGGTTATATTTTAAATAAAAGGTTTATTATTCGGATAAAACGCGGTAACCATAATATATCCTTTAATATAACCGGGATTAAGCGCCGCTTTAAGTTTATCGATAAATTAAATGGTAGGGCTATTAATAACCCACGCCTATTTTTAATTAAGCCTTTTAAAATTAATACCGGTTATGGTAATAACCACCCTTTAAATATAAGGAAAAAATGCTGTATTACCCCGGTGGTTTAATTAGGGTATAAATACCTCGGTTTATAATCCCTGGCCATAAATATTATCTCCCAAATTTATATAAAATGGGATAATAATTAATTTATTACCGTATTATTTAATACTTAATCCCCGGGTATAAAAAATAATAAAAAAATAAAGTTTGGTAAATATAATTTCGCCGCCGCCCGGTCTTTATTTAAAAAGTAACGCTTTATATTAATAAAAAATTCGGGGGCGGTATTTTTATCCTCGGTTTAAAATTTTTTATCTAATAATTGGTACTCGTTTTATATAACGATTAAAGGGGAACATTTTCGTTCGGATTTATTATTATTATTATAACCCCTGGTTTTAAATAATAGTCCAAAAAATATGGCGACCGATTAAAATAATAAAAAGATTATAATCGATTTCTTATTTAAATTAATAATACGTATAGCTTAGGCTATTGGCGGAAATTTATAAAAATATACCCAGCGCCATTAACCAAGGCGTTAAAAAGCAAAATTAATATATATAACTTTTATTTTAAAATGGTTTTATTTTTATTTCTATAATTAATATTCTGTATTATAATAAGGAAGTATTTTTACCGGTATATAATACCGTTTATACCATGTTTTTTATTAACGAATAAAAATATTATTAATAACGATTATAATATTCTTATTATATATTGTCTATTAATAAAAGGGTAATACTAATAAAAAGGGGTCCTAACGCTACCTATAAAAACCGTGGGAAAATAGGCCACTAAATGGGCAAGTACTTAAGCCCTTATAATCTTAATTAATCCCATATCCCTAATATTACAAGTAAAAATACCGGGAAAAAAAGGCTATAACCAATATTTATAATAAATAAAACCTATAAAAGGCCATCAATATATACGCCAAAATTATTCCCGAGCCTACCTATATTCGTCTCGAAAAATCCTTTCACTTAAAAATAATATTATAATCCGTAATATAATCGACCTATTATAAAGATTATATTTATGTATAATCCGATTTATGGTTTTATTATTAATCGTATATTATATTTAATACGGAATCGGACCGATAATTCCTTTTCCTATCGACGAATAACCTCCTAATATAAACCTGTACGGGATAATTTATTTCCCGGACTTTATTATAATTACCTAATAAAAATGCCAATTCCGGGCGATTATTAAAAAAAGGGCGAGGTAGTAAAAATTTCAAACCCTTAATATATTATACTGGGTTAAATATATAGATTAATTGGTAATAATATTGGTATTTATTAATATATTGGCCATTATTTGGCCAATTACCAGGAAATAATAACCGAAATAGTATGGTACGTTTAAATATACTTATATAATATATTCTCTCCGTTATTTATCTTTTATATTATAAAAAATTGCCCATTTTTATCCGTAATAATACCCAGTTCGCCTTTTAATCGGAATTATATGTTTATATTATATATATATTAGCCTTTATTACTTTCCGTATAATTAATTATTAATATTATAAAAAAAAAAAAAAAGTTTTATTTTATTCCCGGCCATCCATACTTTAAATATTACCCACCGGTAGGTAAAATATAAATTTGGAAAGTAATAATACGTTTTAGGGCTATTAATATTTGGTATTTATATCCCTATATTAGGACCGGAGAAATATTAATAAATTATTTACGGCGCTGCCGATTATTCGGCCTGGCGTGGTTTCCATTATCTTATACTCGTTAATTATTGGCTTAAATGGCGTTCCTTAATTTTGGGCTTTATTCTTCTATAATAACACTTCGGTCTCGATTACCTTTTTAATAAGTATTACCGTTTTAATTCCCGTAATCTTTATGGGATATAATTTGGTTTAATTAATTAAAGCGCCGTTAATTTCCCAATTAATTAGGTTTTAATACTATAGCGGGGCTCCCCGTAAAAAACCCAAACGTATTTTAATAATATTTTTTATTAATTATAATATAAAATTACGGGTATAAAAATTACCTTTTGGCGGGTTTATATGGGCGGCGTCGCCGTTATATAATTTAAAGTACTTTTGGCCTAAAAAGGCCTAATCCGCGTTATCGTTATTCCTTACCACCATATTTATTAATATAAGCGGTATAAAATAACCGTATTCGAAATTCCCTAATTACGGAGAAACCTTGGCCAAGCGTAAACGAATACCGTTTAGAAGCCTAAAAGCCTATACCATCCGTACAAATATATTAAACGTATTATAATATTTTAAGTACGCGGACTAAAAAGGCGGCACGGCGCCGTATATTATATTAATTAGGGTAAAGCTATATTATCCAGCGTCTCGATATATATATAAGCCGCCGAAAAAATAACCCTTAATATAATACGGAATTAAAATATTTTTATACTTATATATATATGTTTTACGCTTTGGGGAATAAAATATATATATAAAATAATCCGAGATTATAATTTTAAAATCCTGGTTAATATAAAGTGATAAGGGCTCGGTGGTTAGGTCGCGTATATAATTGTCTAAGGCGATTAAGGATTTAATAAATAATTAATATTGGTTTACCAATTTACCCGCCGTTTTATAAAAAAGTCGGGCCTTATACTCCTTATCCATTTACGGTATATTTTTAAAATTTATCCTTTTTTTAATATTAAATATTATGGCTCTGGGGGCCTCGGTTATACTTAAAAAACGGGGGATTTAATATATAATATCGGTGCATTAAAAGTCGATAAAATAAAGCCCATTATAATAAACGGCGCGAAAATCGTTAAATATATCGATAATAATTAAGCCGGCGTTGGGATAATAATCGTAATATTAAATAAAACCCTTTACTTTTCCTTTAATTTTATTAAATATATTAAAATTACGACCCTAATAAAAAGCCACCAGGCCCGAATTCGGGTTAAATATACCGAATATTCGAAATAATAGCCTATTATTAAGATCGCTTAATTTAACCGGTGGAACGTAATCGTAAACGCCGTGGGGGTATTACTTATTATATTAATGGAAAAATAAAGGTGGACTGTTTAATTATAAAGCCATGGCGGATAATACGGATATTAAATATTTAGGTAATTATTTTATTACATATTAATTAGCTCGGATATTAAATCTTTTAACGGTAATATATATTACGGAATTAATATAACTGCTTTTAAAAATGGGTAATAAATAAATTAATAATATTAGAAAATATGTATAAGTAATAGGTAAAGGTATATAAAAATTAATAATGCGGTAATTTCGGCTTTATAATAAAGCCATACGGCAGCCAGGCGAAAGAATAAATATAAAAGGTAATTAATAATGGTTTAGGTAACGCGGATTGGAAAATTAAAAATTAAAAAAAAAAAAAAATAGGTTTTGGATACGCGGGTAAATATAGGTGTAAGAAAAAAATGGAATAAAAAGGAAAAGGAATAGGAACCGCATATTTAGGGAAAGGGGGAAAATAAAAATAATATTCCCCCCCTCGAGTATTAAAATTAAAGAATTATAAGGGCAGGCTTTTTTCCTTTTAATTATTATTATATTCCATATAATTATTTTATTAAATGAAAAATTGGCCAATGCTTTTTCTTTTAATTAATATGGGTGTTTTTAATACCTCGAAAAAATAAACGCCTTTATTATATTATAGGTGAGTCGGAAAAGAAGTAAAAAAAATAAAAGGAAAATGAAAATTAATAAAAGCCCCAATTAAAACCTTATCGAAATTATTATATTATATTGTTTATAAGATTATTATATTGGGCTAAAAAACCAATCATTTTTCTCCTTATTTAAGCCTTAAAATCTGGTATAAGATTTTTATCGTATTATACGTAATACCAAATCAGGTATCGTTATTATGGCTCGGAATATTATACGGGTTTTATTATATAGGTGGGGATTTTAGGTGGTATTTTATAGGGATATTATTTAATTTGGTTTATTACGGGGTTATAATTTTTATTACCCGCGTCCGGTTATACCCTATACCATTATAATTATTATTACCGCCTTTAACCTTAGGGGTATGGGCAGGGTTTATGCTGGTGGTTTTACGAAAAAAATAGGGCTTATTAATATCCTTTATTATTACGTGGCTATTATATGGCCTTTATTTAAAAAATGGTTAAATAATGGGTGGGTTTTTAAAATTTGGTCGTGGTATATTATAAAAAGGTAATATACCCTAATCCTTTAAACTCGGGTTTTTTAATAATATTATTTAGGTAAAGGCCGAAGGACCGGGGCGCTCCTTTTATTGGTTAATATACCTTATTATAAATAAACTTGGCGACGATAATTTATAATCGAGGAGGGAAAGAAATTCCGATATTATTAATTGCTTTTTAATAAGTAATATAATAAAAAATATGGCCTAAATATTATTGCTAATATTTGTTTGGCGGCGACGGGGGCGTAGGAGAGCCCAGTCGGACTTGTCCTTGTCCAAAATAATTATTAATACCAGCGGAAGCGGAGCGAAATAACCGCACTTATAGGCTTCGTTTTATTATATAATTAAAGTAATTTTTAATTCAATACCGTTTGGTAGCCCGAGGGCCTAAACCGCCCTAATAAATATATTAAACCCGTTAATATACTTATTATAAAATGGATTTATTAATAATATATTAAATAATATAAATAAATACCTTTTATTTTGGCCGCGGTGGATATATAACCCCTCGAAAAAATGGCCCGGAAAAAAATAAAAAAAAAATATATTTTTATATTTTCGAATATAGGCCAGGGATTAATACTGGCTCGGCATTTAA
This sequence comes from Zalerion maritima, assembly GCA_022664585.2. Lineage (NCBI taxonomy): Eukaryota > Fungi > Ascomycota > Sordariomycetes > Lulworthiales > Lulworthiaceae > Zalerion > Zalerion maritima. The sequence continues at coordinate 19,145 of JAKWBI020000374.1, forward strand.
ATAAGCCCGCTCGCTATAAAAAATATATTACCAATATTAATATAAAGTAATAATATATGGCTGGTAAATCCGGTAAGAATATTAATTAAGTAAACCACCTATTTAATTAAAAATTATTATTTATTAATAATGGCGGCGCTTAATTTTATAAATTACTCGGTTAATACCTAAACTCCCTGCCTGCTTTATTATATATCGGAAATATGGTCGGGTATATTATTAATATATTAAAAACCGGGGAAATTGAATATTAAAATTATATTATATATAAATTAAAGGTTGGGTGGAAAACCGTGGTTAATTTAAATCGAATTTATAATTATATTTATATTAGGCGGTGTTAATAAGGAAAGTACCGGTATAATATATAAAAAAAAATATAAGTAATATATAATATATCCTAATTCCCGTTATATATTTATTTTAATATTATAATTTTTACCCTGGGAAAAAGCGGTAATCGCGGAGCTGGGGTTAAAGGTATTATAGGTTATATATTTGGCGTTTACCCGTATAAAATTCCTTATAGGCGGCGGCGTATTCGATATACCTAAAGGCTGGGGCATATTTATAAAATCGTTATATAAAGGCGGACGGTTTTTATAAAAGGAATAATCGTTAATATAATCGGCCTTTTATTAATAATACTTTCCGTTTTTAAAAAATGGTTTTATTTTTATATTATTTATAACGCCGTTAAAAATATGGTAATATTATTTAATAAAATAACGGTGCGTAGGCTTCCGGTAAACGGTATTATAAGGCAAAAGAAATAAAAGGGCAAATATAAAAGTAGATTAATTGGTTATTATAAAAAAGGAACGAAAGCGAGGATAAAAAAGGGAAAAAAAAATTAAATAAAGCGAGGTTTTCGTTAATGGGCGTGGGTGCTGGTAAAGGAGGTATATACCAATTGGTGTAATATTTAAATATTATTTTATTAATTGCCTATTTTCTTTTATGGTAATGATAATAATAGTAATAGGTAATAAATAATAATAGTGGTATTACCGGTCGCCGTGGAAAATAATCCCGTTAAATATAAATATAAAATGGGAAGACCGGTTTAATACCGCTCGCGGGAAAGTTGGTTTTTAAAGGTGGGCAAATTTTAAACGTTTTTAGGGTAGTTCGGTGGGAATTAAAAGTAATCTTTTATATGCTTATTAGGCCGGATAATCGAATTTTGGTAAATATACCCTTTTATAAATTGGCAATATATTTAAAATTATATAATAATAATTAATTATAATTAATACGAGAATTTGTTTAATGGGTAAAGAAAACATATTTGTATTTTTTAAATAAAAGCATTATTCTATACGACTTGGTATATTTACTACCGTAAGTCCTTCCTTTATAATTACAGAAACCTAATTAATACGATATGTTTATTAAGTTAGAAATATATGCCGAATAAAATAATATTATATAAGTATTAATAATATATAAACCATGCAAATATTAAAATATAATGGTAGGGGTAGGGATAAGTATGCCAGAGTAAAAAGGAATAATTAATAAAATATACGCCTTAGGAGACCGGAAATAGGTTGGCAATCGGCCAATCGTAACCATATATTATATAATAAAGGCGAAGGGGCCGGGGGGGGGGGGGGGGGGGGAAATATTAAAACCCAAAGCCAATCTCGAAAAATATGGTTTAAATATAAGGGTATATATAAATAATTGCTTTCTTAGTAAATATAAGGGCGGGCGAAATATTATATTTATTAAAAGGTATTTTAAAACGGATATCGATTTAAAAAATGGTAAAAAAAGGCTTTTTTGGTATTTGTTGGCCAAAATTACGTAGCTGGAATACCTTCGAAAAACTTATAAGTGCTTAATATTAGGCTGTATTACTTATAAGTATTTTCCATGTATTATTCGTACTTATTTCCCTCCATCCGTAATTTAAATATATATACGGTGTATTATTATAGGGAACGGTGCAATCGGTTAAAGACCTAATTAAATATTATCAAATTCGGTATTATTATAAAATATATATAATATAAAATAATATAAAGGCCGTTTAATCTTATAAATAATAATTTATATATAATAAATAATACGTGCATTCTTTTATTATAATCCTGCATTATATTAATTATATTATAACGTTTGTCGGTTTTTAAGGATTGGTTTATAAAATGGGTATAGGTAAAATATAGGTATTTATTATATTACCAATAAAGTATAAAGGTATTTAAAAACTTAATATAAAATATAACGGCGTTTTTCCGATAGGTATTATTAAAAAAGTTTTGGTACGCTTGGAGGAGAATACTTTTAAGCTTTAAAATTTTAAGCGATATGCTTATAATACCCTCGAAAACTTCCTCCCTTCTCCCGATTATAGGATAATTTAATATTTGCTTAATATATTTCGTAATTTAAGGAATAAGGTCTCGATTTTCTTTTTTTAATAATAAAAAATTCGGGAATTAAGCGGCAATATTAAAAAAATACCACGGGGTTTCCTTTACCAATAAAAGAAAAATAATAAACTAACGCCTAAACGGCGCCCTTTAACCCTCGACGGTTTTTTTTTTAAAATACCTATTAAGTTTTTGGCTAATCTGGTGGTAAAACTTATCGTATATTTCCTCGATTTTACGGGGTAAAATTAAACCTTTTACCTTTTCGTTTATAAAAGGTGGAAGCTTAATAATCTTACGGCCAAAAATTTTAAACGCCTTAAATCTTTTAATAGCGAATATAATTATATATGCCGTAAATCGGTTTTAAAATGCATTTATACCCGCCTTATTCTGCCGATTAATTTTATAATAAAGCGATTAAATTTCCTTTAAATCCGTACTAAGTATTATAAATTATTATAATTCGTTCATATAAACCGTTAAGGCCATTATAACGAATAATAAATTATTAAATCCGATAATTATAGGCGTACCGGAGTAAAATATAAAATATATTACCGGCCGGTAAGGATTGGATTTTTTAATAATAATAAAAATAATCTTTATAATTTTTATATTTTCGCCCTTATATTTATGGTATTTATCCATAATAATAAAACTAAAAATAAAATTATATAATATTTAAATTTATATTTTTATTTTTAACCTTACGCGGATAATCATATACGTATAATTAAATATTTTCCCTAAAATATTAAATATAATTATTGGTAATATAAATAAAGCGTTATATTACGGTATACTATTAGGCAATATAAAATAATACGTATTGTCGAAAAACTTATAAAAAATAATTTTAATATATATTTTTCTAGGTATTAATATAAAATCGGATTACCACCTTAGTTTATCTTTTAGGAATTTCTCGTTATTATTTACCCAAAAACTTTTATTATTATTAATTAATATAAATACTTATATAATATTATTACCGTTTTCGAAATACCTCCTTAAAATATTAACCTATTATTATATTAAACTAATAAATATAGTAATAAAAACCGGCCCGGGGTTTATATTTTTTATAATACGGTAATATTTTACCTATACGTAAAAGTATTAAATTCGAAAGGGATTACCAAACGGGCATGGTAAATTTACTATTCCCGAAAAATTATATTACGGCGATTTTTTATTAAGGTGGCCGTAAAAATGCTCGCTATTTTAAAACGCCTAAACATTATATTTGCTTTAAAATATTAATCGTCTAAAATTCGCAAAGGTAAGTATTATATACATTTTTCCCAGCCCTATATTATATACCAATATATCCCCGGAAAAATATATATTATCCGGTATAATACGCTTATAAAATAACCGGTATACGTTTATTATTTGATAAGGGTAAATTAGGTATATAATACCAGGTAATTTGGCTTCCGCAGTTTTTTCCTTAAAATCGTAAAATAATAGCCTACATACCCTAATCCACGCCTCCTTGTCCTCGCCCTCTATTATCCTTTTTAATATATTAAATACCTATATTATATTTTATACCCCGTCGTTTCTAAAAAAATTTAGGCTTGCGTCGGCGCTATATAATATCTCGTCTTAAAAACTCGCCAACATTAATATAAAAAATAAACTTAATACCGAATAATTATTATCACTTAATTAAATAATATCGGGTTTTATCGGTCAAGGCTAAAATTCATTATTATTTTCTTTTTCTTTATTCTCCTTAATAATAAAATCGCTATTATCTTTATTATCGTTTATTTTAAATATATTAATAAGGCTAGAATCCGTCAGGCCTGGCGGCTGGGAACAAGGCAAGGGGGTTAACGGTTAAATATTCGCTAATTAAACTTATATAAAAATAAATAACCCCTCCGGGTTTAAAATAAATAATAAATACCTATGGCCTATATTATTATACTTTAATAATATAATATGATAATTAATAATATTAATAATAATTACCCCAAGGTTGTCCGCATTTTTAATAAATATATAATTCCAATTATAGCCTTTAATATAAGGAAACACCAGCCCCGTCCTAAACCCTGCAACTTTGGCCTCGATTATAAGCCATATTAGAAGCTCGATTTTATTTAGCTGGTGGAAATATATAGGAGATAACTGCTTTTCGGTATTGCATAAAATATGGTATTAAAAGCCCTTACTATATAATAAAAACTCGCAGTTCGGCGATATATCTCGGAGTAAAATAAAGCGGAAAAAGCTAATATCCATGGCAATATGGCTTACCTTATCCTTTCCAGTCTAGAGGCTATCTCCCGAAACTCCCTATTTTTTTATCGCGTTGGCCATATTGTATTCTAATTATTACTCCATAGGCTAACGGATGGGTTGCTTATTATTTTAATAACACTTTAGCGCGAATATTTGATTAAGGCGAGTAGGCTCGGCTAGGTAGGGTAATAAAAAATTAACGTCCGGCTAAACTGGCCTTTGGCTATATAAATTAAGATTTCGCCTTTCGCATTTTGCATTATTATTAGGATTTATGGTTTTTATTATTAGCCGGGAGGCTTTTTTTATTTAATTATACGTTTAAAATTAAACGTTTATTAATTTATAAAAACGTAAAAAGTGCGAGAATAGAAAAAAAAAAAGGGAATATAAAAGGGAAAGGGTAAAAGTACCGAGAGGTAATATAATAATATTAAAGCCTTAAAAATATAAGTAAATTAATTTTATAATATAATGCAGGATTAATGGGCTGGTATTAAAAATATAAAAGGATACGCCGTAAATATAAATATTGGTAAACTCTAAAATAAAAGGGCAATTAAAAATAATCCGCTAATTATATCGGTGGTAAGTACCTATTATTAAAGGGGACTTTATTTAATATACCTTGGTTTATAAATTAAAGGAAATAAAGCCGCATCGCCTAATATTTTTCTAATATTATATTATTATTTATATTTCGTAATAAGGATTTAGGGATTTTAAATAAATACAATTAATTAATTAAAAAATTGGCGAAAATGGAGATTGGTTAAAAAAAAAAAGGTTAAGCATTAAAGTATATTTAAATAAATTAAAATATAAATTGGTTAGGAAAAAAATATTTAGGTAAAGGTATATTCGAATGGGTTAAAGTTAATAAAAAAGTAAAAAATAGGTGGGCGAAAAAAAAAAAAACTAAGTGGGAAGGGGAAATTAAATGGGAAGGTTTATATGGATAAGGAAATAAAAGACCGATTAGTTTACCTATATTAATTACTGGTAAGGGTATAATTAATATAATAAAAAAAAAATAAGCGGCCTACTTTAGGTTTTATATATTATTATCTTTTTAATATTTATAATATACTTTAAGTACAACGGCACGGGGGAATATAGGGTAATATATAAAATAAATATCGAAATTATTATTTTAGAACCAATATTTTATAATATTATAAATTAGGTTGGCCACGCTTACGTAAGGTATTAATGCTAAAAAATATAAGGGCGGTATATAATATAATGAGAAAAAAAGGTATCCCGTACCCCATTAAATTACCCGATTATAGCAGGGCTACCGGAGGAGAAATTACCGGTATATACGCGAATAAAAAATAATTTATAAAATTATTGGTTAATGGAATGGATAATATTTTAATATTTATTATTTTAAAATTTATAAATAATAAGGAATATTATTATTAAATATTTAAACGTTTATAATATATAAGGGTATACGTATATTAGAATGAAATTAAACCGAATTATGGTATATTTAATATATATTATATATTATAGGTACCGTAATTTGGTAATATTATTAAATTAGGTAAATATGCGAATATTAAAAAGGGTTTAATAATAATCGTGGGAAGGTTTATATAAAAAGGTATATAAGGTTTTATGGCTTCGAGTTTTAAGCCTATCGCGAGTTTTAAGTATAAATGGAATGGGGAGTATATTTGGCACCGTTAAATTATAATAGTATTTTATTCTTTATTTACGGTTTATTATTTAAAAATACAAATTACAGTATTATTATAAAGGATTATAATTATTATAATCCTAAATATATTAAACCATTTATATTTATTTAAATTTAATTAATACCGTATAATAAAAAAGGATGGTAGGAATATAAAAAGTAAACGGAAGTTTATAAAATATATAATTATCGAGGCCCGTATATAAAAGTAATTAAAATATTTCGAAATCGGGGTAAAATTTCAGGCTATCCTATTAGGAATTAATATAATATAAATTAATATAAATTTTAATTTACCCTTTTTATTTTAGAAAAACGAAAACTTTTTTAAATAAATATGGTAAAAATAAAAACCCCTAAAATACGGGCGGGATAAAATATAAAATTATACGTAAAGGGATAATATTTTAAACTTATATATTTTTTTAAGGTTATAAATTTATAATCGTGGTTTAATTACGGTTACCAAGGTATTAACCCTTGGCCTAATAGACCGGTTAATAATATTTAATAAATAATTTCGCCTTCGGGAATTATATAAATTATTAGAATATTATTACGATTATTAAAAATTATATATATTTAAGACCCGTTTAAAATAATAAGGTGGCCATAAATTATATTATATCGGTTTTAAAAATAAGTAATAAACTCGGTTTAAATTATTTGGGTAAAATCGTTAGGGGGCTTTTTAATCGAAATAAACTTTAGCCACGCCTAATAAAAAAGCATAAACTCGATTTTGTATTATATACGCTTGGCCCTAGTATTAATTCGACGGTACTTATTAATTATAAATTTTATATTATGGCCGGGTATTTGGATTTATTAAAAATCGATAACGGGAAAGCCTTAATTATCGGTAATATAACGGACGATTTTTTAAAGGAGAAATTCCTAATTAAAAATTAGTATAAATATTTATTTACAATTAGAAAATTATTTGGGATTATAAGGTATTAAGGTAGGATATACTTATATTATATAATAAGGTTAAAAGGATTTTATAATTTCTTTAGCGTTTTAAGGTTTATAATTAATCTTTAAATGCGATATATTACTTTATAACCTGTCTAATTAAAAAGGCAGGTTTAATATATAGGGTAAATAAGTAAATTGGTAATTTTACGTACGGGTTAAACTTGGTAAAATTTTAAAATATATTAAAATAAAAAAAAGGTAGGTATTTTAAAATGGTACGATTTAAATTACGGGTAAATACCTTAGGGAAAAAAAAAACTTAAGGATAAAAAGCCGAGGGGCAGGAAAATATTAAAATAAAATTTGGGAAAAATATAAAACGGTAAATAATTATTTTCGGAAAATAATTAATATAATAAACTTTTAAAAAAATACAAATGGTAAAGGATTATTTACCATTATTAGGAATTAATATTAAAATATAAGGCCTAATTTATTTTTTTAATATATACCTATCGAATATTATGGCGTAATACTGGATTATATTATTATATAAAAAATCACTTTTTTAAAAATTAAAATATACGGTATATTTTATAATCTAAACTTTATATTATAATTATAAAAGCGGGTAAGGGGAATCCGCTTAATTATTATAATTATAATTAATGCTTATTCTCTTAACCTTATAATGGCTCCTTTATAAACTTATTAATAACGTCCCCAAATATAACTAATATTACTTATCGAAGCTAATCGATTTAGGCCTTAATACTGGTTACCTCGGCAAACCGCCTACCAATACCAAAAAAATCGTATAAACTTCGGTATTCATTATATTGGCGAAATATTAATTGGCGCTCATTATTATATACGGGATCGACCTTTATAATAATACGAAATATCCTATGCCCAGCACCGCTGGTAATATTTTTAATATACCTAACCGATTTTAAGCGTTATTTATACCTTTATAAAATAACGCAACTGGACCGGTATTCCCAATTATAAAGCTTATAAATATTTATTATAAAAAAGCTTAACTATAATATAAAAGTAATGCCGGCATTATTATAACTCGTTAAAAGCTGGGAAAATTCGTACTTAAGGCATTTAATTCGTAGGCTATTTCGCTCCAAGTAAAAAAAGGTTCGTCTTTATTCCTATTCGGCGTCCGCCGCAGCTATAATTTTAAGGCTCCGCTCGAGTTCCGCCTAAAACTGCTTAATAATAAGGCGCTTATTAATAAATATTACCTTATATTTCTTTTCCTCCCCGTTTAATATAATAATTTATACTTACCAATCGTCTATTATCGCCGGTACGGCGTTTATAATTCCGGCGTTTAAAAATAATTTACTAAACGTCTGGGGCTAATTAATACCTCCGCACGGGGTGGGCGTCAAATACTATTTAGGCTTATAATTTCCAATTAATATAATATCTCGGATTATTAAATTATTTCCTTACCCCGGCTACCAAAATTAGTAAATATAGCTCGGATTATTATAAAAAAAAATATTAAACGGGATCGATTACCGGATAATACATTTTTCTTTATCCGTTTAATCCCATTTATCCTACTCCTTATTACCGCCCTCCGCTTTATCCGAAAAATCATTATATAATAAATTAAAGCGGCCAATACCGGTATTTATATTGGGACTTTCGGCGCGAAGCGCCTTAATAAGGCTTTTTCCCGCGTCCTGGTTAAATTTTATTATCGTATTTTATAATAAATATTCGGGCAGGTATAAATACCCTAATATACCTCGGTGGTTTTTAAATAACGGCAGGTTAAAAATGGGCGGTATAACCAGGTAGGCGAGTCCCCGGTTATAAAAACTATTAATAATCTCTTTTATATCGCCCTGCTTTACATCGTCGAACGAGCAATCTTATATAATTATAACAACCATTATAACCGCAAAAATAATAATCGGGTTAATATAAATAGGGTTATAAATAAACTTGACAAGCTCGGAGTTTAAAAGCTCGAACTTAAAAGGGTATTAAAATAGATTACTGGCCATAAAGCCGGCATTAAATATAATACGCTTACGGTTTGCTTTTTATTCGTTTACAAATATTATCGAATAATATATAAATAATTTATTAATTATTTTAATAATCGTAAGCTTGGCTAATATTATATAAAAAGTCCCCATATTATTAAATCGACGCGCCAAATTAGGCCCTTCGGCCGAGCGATCCTATTAAGGGTCGTAGGGAAACCGGTATGGTTTAATTAAATGGCTGGTATTCTTTATAATTTTATCCTTTTCCCGTAAAAAATCATTAAAATTATTATAATTAATACGATTAATAATGGGCAGGTGCAAAAATCGAATAAAAAAAATATTTATAATACCAATATAATGCAAATAAATCCTTAGGTCCATGGCCACCATACGAAATACAGGCGTCAAATTACGGATATTTATTATAATAAAATTAAATATTCCAAGATTATTATTAAAATATAAAAGCTATTTATTATAAGGGTTATTATAAAACATTTCGCATTTCCCTACCAAAGCCGTCGAGTTTTTCTATTTTACCGGTAATATTAGGTTTATATTAATAATAATTATCCACCCCGGCCTTAAATATTACCAAATATCGAATTGGCCAAATATATTATCGCTGGGCGGGCCTTCGTTTTTTACTCTTAAGTTTAATTTATTTTCATTACTCTTTATTACCTCCTTATTATATTACTCTTCGTTTTTTCGTTATAATAATTCCTTAAAAAATAACATTTTTTTTTTCCGGCGCTAAATACTAAAAATTATAGGAATATTACTATTATTCTTAAAATTATTACATTACCCGCATTCGCCTTTTAAACCGGTTATCTTTATTACGGGAAGGAAAATTCGGCCATCGGGCTTGGCGTTTTTGGGGCTATTAATGCCCCTTTATATTATAATTAACTTAAGCCTTTTACCCTTATTCGGGGTTTTATCCCCTAAAAATTAAGGCCGAAAATATTTTCGTCCCATTATTAACATTTACGCAGTATACTTTTATTAATTATAATTTATTTTCCTTATTTTCGGAAGGGAAAGGTCGAGGAAAATAACCTTTATAATAATACTATAATAAAATCTTTATTTATATTAATCGATTTAATTTATAAGGTAAATTTTCCATATTTTTTATATATTATAAGGGTTTTAAAACTATAGTGGCCAGTACTGGTTTAAAATTTAAAATTAAAAAAAACTAACGGGTGGTATTTTATAAAAAATTAGGGTAAAAATTTGTTATAAAAGGTAGGTGGGTTATTTATAATAAAACGGGAAATAAAGGTAGGAATTAATATATAAATATTTTTTAAGGTATTATAATAATAGTTTATAATAAAACCAAATATAAATGGTTCGAGAATATTTAGCAAATATAAACTTAATATTTTATAAATTTAAACAATATAAAATTTAAGGAAAAATAATAAATAAAAAAGGGCATAATAAGGTATAAATATAAAATAAATACGCGCTTGGTATATATACTGGGAAATATTACCTATTATAAAATATAAAAATTAAAAAAATTAATAGGTTAACGGTAAAACCACGGATGCCTTTATCGAGTTCTTTACCCCGCAGGATACCCATAACGCCTTTAAAAAGCTCCGGGGCTTCCGCCGCTATAATAAAATCGGCAATCGTAATATTACCGTCCAGCTCTCCTCGCACTCGGAGCTTTAAAAAGCCCTATTCCCCCGTGCCAAAGGCCCAAGGTAACTGGATAATATTACTCCCGTACTTAAAAAAACCATAAAAAATAAACCGTTTAATAAATTCCAATACATTATAATAAGCGAAAAGCTCGCTAGTATAAAAAGGTGGTGTTTAAATCCTAAAAGGGCAAATAATATCTTATAAAGTTTTTTTTTTTTTTTTTTTTTTTTTTATTCCAATCTTTAATATATCTGCTATTATATCTTCTTTACGTCCAACGCTTTATAATTATTACATATGGACGCACTATGCCTAAATATATTCTCGCAAAATCTATTATACTCCCCAAATAATAATATAATATATTCTTCGTAAATAATATTATATAAACTACTTACTCGTTTTAAACAAAAGCAAATAAACTCCATAATATTTTTTTATTTTAAGTTTTAAATTATTTAAAATTCAAAACCCATTACTATATAAATATTCATTTTACCTGCGTTCCGCTTAAAAATATGCCTATTTCCATATATGCATATATAACTGCGTTTTTCTTTTTTATTCCCCCGCGAAATGGAAAACGGAGCAAACCGAATAATGTAAATTTATATATATATTAGGCTGGTAAAATAAAGCACGGCGGGAATATAAAAACAAGGCTTATTATATATCTCGATATCCGAATGGTGGAAAATAGGTATTCGAATAAATAAACGGATAAATAGGCTTTTATAACCGATAAAAAAAAAAGACACCTTATAATAAATATATATATAATAATATAGGTGTTTAAAACCTTAATTAAAAACACGGAACGTATTATATTTTTAAATATTGCTTATTTTATTTATTATTGGTAATAATAAATAATAATATATTTATCGTGTATAATCTTATGCCCCCCTTACCCCCCTCCCACCCTCCCCCTTTACCCCCCTCCCTTTATATAAAACGGACTCGCTGGCGAAATTACCTCTTAACCTACCCCTATATCGGGTTATACATGGTTCTTTATTATACGGTCTTTTTTATTTTAAAAACGGTGGGGCTAATTAATATTATTAAACGGCCACGGGTTTTCGGGATATAAAGACTAATACGGGGGCGGTGAAATTATAAAGGCTATAATCCATACATTTTTAAAACTTAAATATATATATTATAAATTCGTAAACATCCTATATCCCGGTATTAGGATAAGGTATTATAAAATGATTAAGATATATTACACCATAGTAATTTGGGTATTTTAAGGTAATACAAAAAAGCCACTTTATAAAAGAATCGTAATTAATTTACGTGGAATCCATCTCGAATAGGTTTGGTTTAATATAACGGCGACGCCAAAACTTATAAAGGCTAAATTTCCCCAGGTTGCGGGCATCGTTTCCATTTCTTATACCATTAACCACGATAATATAACGGGAAAAAAAGGCCCGGGTTTATATAACAGCCTACCCTAAACTATTATAATTTAATACTAATAGGATCGCAGGGATTTTATTATTATTTAGGTTAATACTGCCTAAGCTGGGATTGGCCATATTAAAGGTACCGTTGTCGTCGCGAGATTGCCTAATATAGGTATACCTAGCGCACCTAATAAAATTAATAAACCAAATGGCGAAAAATGGCGGCAGAAAATATTTAAAATAATTTTTAAAACCGGTATTTCGGGAAGTGTGTTCTGGTTGGTGGTAATATGGAAAGTTTAGGGAAAAAAGATAAATATAAAGGAAAATATACGGAAAAAAAAAGCGAATTATAAAAAGGTATTAAAGGTAAAAGGGAGAAAAATAAAATACCGGTAAATAAATTTAAAGGTAAATGTAGTATTATAGGCTGGAAAGAGAAAAGTAATAAAACGAGAAAATAAAAATATACCCCCCTTCCTTTTTTCCCCGGTATAAAATAATTCTATGGGATGGTGGGGAAATATAATACTATAGATTATAAAATTAACTTTAAAAATATTACTTTAAAAAATAAAGCCAAACGCGGGGAAAATAAGCAAAATACGGTAAATAATAATATTATATTTAGGAATTATTCGGTTTTAAAAATATGGACTTCTTACCTCGAATATATATTAAAAATATAATAAGATCGATAATGCTTTTAGGTAAACGTCGCCTACCGAGTTTATTGGTTAATAAAAAAAGTAATAATATTAAGGATAGATTATAAAGGACAGCTGGTAAATGTAATTTTCCACCGGTAATAGGGCGGCGTGGAATAAAAACACGTCTTTTATAATTAAAAAAAAAACTTCAATATTATTAATTTAAACAAAATTACTTTTATAATCCGGGATATTTATAAATATGTGCCTCGTGGTAAGGCCAACCTCCGATAAAGATTAATTAAACCATTACTTAAATACGGCATAATTAATTTAAATTATATTCATATTATATATTGGTGGGTTTTAAAATAAATGGTGCGAAAAATAAGTATTATATTTTATCGGTTTATAAAAAGGGGTTCTATCTCGGGTAATAGTAATATTAATGTGCGTAATATCTTTAAGTGGATTATAGGTGGAGGTTTTTACCGGCTGCTCGGCGCTACCAAAAAAGGAGGCCAAAGGCCGCTTTAATTTTATTTTAAAACTATGGTCGGCCATCGAAATTTTAGGTATTTATAATTTTAATCGTTACCGTAAAAATTATCCGACCTTGGGAATCGAAAAAAATTAAATTCTTTAGGTTGGTAAATATTAATTATTAATAATATTATATTGGGTATTAAATATTTGGAGTAAAATAGGAAAATAAAAACGCTAACCTAAGCTTAATAGGGAATAATTTATTACGCGTAAAAAGAATAACGGAAAAAGCTTTTGATTTTAATATTCGTGTACTGTATTTATATTATAATAAAGGAAGGATTATTATTATGTTGGCGTATAAATGCCAAAAAAAAAGATTATTAATTTAATGGTAATCCATATTTATAATAATAAAGTATTAATAATTATTATATAATGGATAAAATATAATATATATTTTTTAATACCGAGCTGCTTTTCGGTTGGTGGATTAAAAAATATACGTATAATAGGAGGGGTTTATCGATATTTTATACTTATTATTTATTATTATAATAGTAAAAGCCTAATCGGGCCTTGTATTTACTATATTAAATCTATTTAAGGATTACTTAACGTACAACCAATGCTTTATAAATTAAAAATTAAAAAAAGGGTAAAAATAAAAGAAAATAAAATAGGATAGGGGTGTTTAAAGATTTGGTATCGGGGTAACCGATATCCTAATATATGGTAATTTAAACATTTAAAATGGGTTATTACTTCCCGTAATATAAAATATTAAAGGCGGTCGGCAAAATAATTAAAATTAAATTATTATAATATTTAACCTTATCCCTATTAATATTTTAAAAGTTTACCCTACCTTAAACGAAATAAGGTATTACTTATCCATTACTACCGCCTAATACGTTTAAAGCTCTTTTATAACGCTTACCCTATTAAAAGTAATTCAATTTATTTTACTTATATTAAAGGTGCCTCCATAATCCTGCGGACGACCTTAATAGAAGTTTCGGGCGTCGCTTTACTTATTTACTGAACCTGCTTCTTTTTATTTAATAGCTCGCTATATTGGATTATTAATATTAAAAATTCGTATCTGCTCGGGCTTTCTTAATATTTGCGGATTATAAAATTACGTTCGAAAATATATAATGGGTTAATATTAATAACGGCGCGCAATACCCTTAATAAAACGTCCTATTAAATATTGCCTATATTACCTGCGGACATGCACCTTATTCTCTGCCCCCGCATGGCCATCTTTCCAAACCTATGCTCGCGCTTATATAGCTCGCGAATATTTTTTATAAAGGTAAGCACGGCGGCAACCCTTACCTTATTCGTAATGGGCGGCAATTTACGGATTTTATCCTTTAAATATTTCCTCCGTAAATTATTTCGCTCGGAATAAAATGCAAACCGTTTTATTTCCCACTCCGCTTTAATAACGGCGGCTAACCAATAATACTTTATAAGCTTGGATTCGATTTTATAAATAAAAAAATACCTCCGACTTTTGGTTACCTTTGCTTAATCCTCCTCGGCATCGAACTCCGCAATTATCCCAATATACCCGATAAACTATTTCGCTAAATTTACTTTATATACGCCGAAAATATATTCTATAACTTCTCCCGCCTTGGTATTTAATAAGGTTTTAATAAACTTTAATTAATTAATTGGCTGGCCTATTATAAAAACGGCATCCGGCGGTTATAAATAAATATTATTTCTAATTGGTAAATTATTAATTATTTGGTCGGGTACGTTTAAGTATTTATCCTTACCTTCGAAACCGCCAAAAAGGCTACTGGGATTATAATTTTATTACGGGTGGTCGGACTTTTTATTTTCATTACCTATAAATTCCGGTAAATCGCCCTTTAAAAAATCGAACCGATTAATACTTATATCCATGGCGGGATTTTTATTCTGCGCAACCTTAAATATATTATATATAAATAAATTTAGGTATTTTATAATAATTACCTATTTTGGGTGCTTAGGCTAATACAGGTACTTTAATTTCCCTTGGCGTTTTTACGGGGGCGGTAATTTATTAAACGGAAGTATAATAAAATGGGCAAATCCCCTTATACAAAATTCCTTAATAATCTTATATATTTCGCCAATCTTTATTATATTAAACAAATAATCTTACGTAATTATAATAATTATAATTACCGCGAATATTATAATAAGATTAATATAAACGGGATCGGTTTAAAATTTGGCCAATTTTAATTATAATAACTCGTATTTAAAAGGGTGGTCGAACGGATTATTAATCATTTTACCTATATTTAATATAATACGGCAGCGGTTTTTATT
Source organism: Zalerion maritima (assembly GCA_022664585.2). Taxonomy (NCBI): domain Eukaryota; kingdom Fungi; phylum Ascomycota; class Sordariomycetes; order Lulworthiales; family Lulworthiaceae; genus Zalerion; species Zalerion maritima. The sequence continues at coordinate 34,997 of JAKWBI020000374.1, forward strand.
ATTTTTTTTCGAAAATAATATAAAATAATACATTAATAAACGGTTATATATTTTTATAATAAAAATATTTATAAAATTAATATTACTTAATAATATGGATATAAAATCTTTAATATAAACTCGATATTCGGCAGGCCGGTCCCAACGAAAATAATACAAGTATTTATTATTAATACCGAGCTCGGTAATTATATCCCTGCGTATTGTATTTTACTCGAAAATCCATTAAACAAAGCTTTTATTAAGGTATCGGTTATATATTAAAATGGCGCTTAAATCGGTTATTACCTTTATTAAAATAGCCCCGCGCCGCATTTTAATATTAATTTCTTAATTCGCCAGCCTTATTATAATACGTAAATCTTTTAATATATTAATAATATATTTCTAAATCCGTACTGGCCTTAGGTATTTTAAAGGCGGCCCAAAATATAACTGGTAAAATTTAATAAAAGGATATTTTAATTTATAATTATTTAGGCTTAATAATAAATACCTACGGGTATTATTTAAATAATAAGAATTATAAGGATTAAAGGGTTAGGTCGGGGTATAGGTTAAAAAATTAATCTTTTTATAAAAATAACCGTGCTCGGCCTTTTTATTAATTATTATTTTTTTATCCTCCTTTTATTATTTCTTACCGTCTTTTTTTTTACTTCCCTAATTACGTATAGTACTATATATACTTTTCGGGTTTCCAATATTAAGATCGCTATTAAAAATCCGACCCTTATATAATTTATTATTTATTTATGGGGATTATTAATATTCCAATAATACCTAACCTACGCCTTTTTTAGGGTTAAAATTCTCGATAGGCAAATATCGGTATTTTATCCGTTTAGGGTTTATTATCGGTATATTAAGCATTTCTTTTCCGTAACGCTTGTTTATTATTTTATTATATGGGCGCGCGCCGGGGGGGTAAGGGGGGATGGACTAGTGCTTTAAATACGATTATATTAAGGAAAGGCTGGATAATATAATAATCGAATTATTACTGATTACTAACGGCTATTACTGGTTATTATACTTCCGAAAGCACAATTTAATTTATAAGTATTTCTTTAAATATGGAGGTGGCAGTAAGGCTGCGGGAGGTAAAAAAAAAAGGGCTAGCCTAAAATGGTGGCCGTGCCGGAAAATAATATTGCGTACTTAAAAGTAATTAATAATTAATTAGGATGGTGGACTTACCATTGGATATATTTTTAAAATCGAAATAAAGGGAGCCCGTAGGGAATAAAATACTGGTGGTATGCTTAAAAATAATAAAATAATTATAAAAGGATTAAGGTAAATTGGGGGTAAAATATATAACCCGAGTTAAATATTATGGGGATGGGAGAGAAAAAGGATTAATAATCCGTGGCGGTAAAAAATACAATTAATAAACCTATAAAATAAATTAAATAATCGGAATTTTATTTAAAGGTAAAGGTTTTATTAAGTTAAACCTATATGCGGATTAAAAGTCCGAGCTAAAATGGTTTATTCGAGCAGGTCGCGGTTAGTATTATTTTAATTTTTGGCTATTTTATTTACACATATTTTTCATCTTTATTATTTCGAATATTTAAGGGTTCGCGAAATAATACCGGAGAAAACTAATTTATTTTATTATATTTTTATTGTTTTGCTTTATATATCACCCGTTTAACGCACCCTTTTTATGCACCCTTTGGTATTATATTTTTATTAATCCTGGCACGAATTATTAAAACAGTTTATTAATAATTAATAAAACCGGCGTCGGGTGTTTAAAGTCAGCATTGGTTAATCTCGATATATATAAAAAAAAGCACTATTAATAATAATAAATTAAATGGTGGTCCATATAAATATTATACCCATTAAAATAAAGGGAATAAAATAAATATATATCGCCTCCTTTACCCTCGACCACCCCGGGATTACGCATTAAATCTTACCGTAAATAATAAATTACCAGATTTTTTACCGGCCAATATTTGGAAAAAATATTAAATATATATCATTTTCGGTATTTAAACTTCGTTATTATAAGGGGATATATTCTCAATAACCTTCTCGGCCTTATTATCGCGAGCTTATAATTTCCAAACATAAAGGGGTAGGAACCGTTTTAAACATTAAATTAAATAATATACCTTATTTATAATCTTCTTAAATTATGGCGGGGTAAAATAAATATAATACGAAATTACCTAAAGCCTATAAAGGGATCCATTAATAATTATATCGTATATGGAAAAAAGTATAAGGTTTCTATTAAAACTAACCGAATTATTAATATTACCAATCATTTGCTAACACTTACCATTACGCAAACCTTTATACATAAAAAGTACATCGAATTTAAAAAGATTTTCCTTTTATAAGGCCTACCAGTACATAATATAAGCAATTACGGGATTAAAGTATAAAATAATTATCTATTTAGGCCTTTGGTATCCATTATAACCTTCGAAGGCTATATTAATAATTTTAATAAACTCGTAAAGCTTTAGGGAATTTATTATAATACTACGCATAATAATAATTAACGGCCGCGGCTCCAGACCAACCCGCCGTAAATTACGCTTAATATAATCCTAAAACGTGGGTATAAAAAGGCGCTCTCAATCCAAAACCTCGAGATACCGAGGGAATTATACGGCAATATATAACGCCTACCAAAAAATTTATTAATATACCTTTTTAACCTTGGCCATTTTAATTAATAATGGTTATTAAATAATAAAGTTCCGCATAAACTTTCGACCCTTAATATTAATAAACTGCAAGATTTCCATAATAATCGGACGGGTATTAAATAACTTTTATTTTTCGAGTATAACGGGCTGGGTTTCCGAAATATTCTTAATACCTTAAACTATTGCTTTTTCTCTACCTGCGTATATCTATATAATATATAAAAATTCCTTTATATTTTTAATTATAAGCCCGAAATTGGTTAAATTCGCGCTTTAAAAAGTATTACTATACCTTTAAAGTAAGGATTATGCATTTTGGAATTACCTTTAATTTAATATTAAAAATATCGAAATAATAAGGGTTAAATATTAAAGATTAACGAGGAAGAAAACTAATAAAAATACAAAAACGGGTGGTACCGCGGCTTAATATTACGTTTTAACCTAATTTAAAAAGCTTCGCATAACGTTAAAATACAAATTAACCTGCTTTTAATATTGATTAAAAGTAATAAAACCGGGAATAAACCATGCGGGAAATAATATTATTATTTCCGGTTCGCTTTTTATTTTACTTATAATTTATTTTAATTACTAGGTGGGCTTAAACCTATTATAATATACTTTGAATATCGCGATAATAATTATTATTAAATCCGGGCTTTTAAAGGTAACGGATTATAATAATAGGGAAATAAGATTTCCGAAAAAATAAGGCTCGGGTTTTTAAAAAAGGTTAATACTGCCTAATTACGGTATAGCGTACGTATTATTACCCGTTATATGGTATTTCTCCGGAATATATTAATCGCCTATTTTTATACCTTTATCCATACCTTAATATAAAGGGATTATTAAAATATACAAATATTATAAATCGATATATTTTTTTACAAAGCAAACCTATTTTATAATAAGGTTATCGGTAGGCATTATTAGGAACGGCCCGCCAGGGGTTATTTCGGTTAATATAAAAATAACGGCTTATTAATAATAATACTTAATACTAAATTTTGGCTTAACGGCGCAGTTTATATTTTTTATAAAACTTATAAAGGCGGTTTTAATATAATGGCGCTCGGAATTATATACGCTTTGGCCGTCCTAAAATACCTTTATATTTTATTTACTTCGCATTACCCAGTATTATATTATTACACACCCTATAATAATAAGCATTTTATTTAACTCGGACTTATTAATTAAACAACCACCGGCGCTAACCCCCTTCGTATTTTATAATATTTATATATTAAATATTTGGAAAATATCCGCCATATAATACGGCTAAACCTTTATCCGTATCCCCTTAATTATTTAGGCTTTGCCTTTTTTAATAAAGGTTAGGAAAAGCCTTTATATCCATTTTCTGGCTTTATAATACTGGGTTCGCGTATTATCCTTAACGGTCCTTTTAAGGAGGAGAATTTTAAGGTTTATTAATTTAATCTTTAACCCCGGGAAGGGTTCCGATACACCGTATTAAAATTAGATAATTAATTTCATTATACTTTATATTGGGGATACCATAATGGCAATCTAGGCGCCTTAGGGGATAATTAAAATATAAGGATTAATAATAAAGACCGGTATAATATATTAGGTAATAAATATAAATTCGTAAAAAGTATATGGCTTATTATAATATATTGCCTTAAATTTAAAGGCCAATATATTTTTAATTAAATAATTAATAAATCGAATAATATAATAATTATACCGGTGGCCATAAATATTAGGGTAAAATTCTATTATTTATTTATTATTGAAATTTCTAAAAATCTTATAAAACTATATTAATAATACTTTATAATTAATATAATTAATATTTATATTAACCAAAAATATGCCTATTTTCTTATTTCGCCCGAAAATACATAAAGCCGCCCTTCCTAATTTTATATTATAATCCCTATTATTAACCTTAAGGATAATATCGACGGAAACTAAAACGGAGAACTTTTTAAGGTTTAAGGTGGCCGTGTTAAAAAGTAATGGCTTGGATTTCTTATTAGGCACGTTAGTAAAAGCCTTAAAAGATATATTATTTGGTAAAATTAACGTATTTAATTAAAAATAATATATATTAATATAAAATAAATAATCGAATAAGGAAAGGTGGCCGTAAATATTTAATAATATTACGAAAAATAAAGGGAAAAGAAGGGATTAATATATTATTACCTTATTTATAAAGGGAAAAAAAATTTAATTATTATTATTTTAACGGTATAGGTAAAATATTAGGCGTTTTTACTTTTATATTTAAAATATTAAATAAAAAGTCCATATATTTTATAATTTACTGGTAAAAATGGAGAAAAATAAATTTATAAGGTATAATATGGAAAAAAATTAAAAATATGGAAAAAATATAATAAAAAATATATAAATTATTTTTACCCTAAAAAAGCCTAATGGGGAATATTTGCGGCTTAAAATATAAGGCAAAAAAAATAAATATAAAAATCGGCTAATATTATATAAGGTACGGGATAAAATATATTAAAAATATCGCATATTACGCGGCTAATTAATAAACCACTATTATATATAAAAAGGCAAAATTAAAACTGCGCTAATATTATATATTAATATAAGTAAATTTACCTTTTAAATAAAATAATTTTAAAAGTAAGGTATAATTATATTATTTTTATTTTTACTTTTTAATAAAAGCCATAATTTGGTATATACGAATATATATACCTATTTAAGGGCCGTTGGGAAAAGTACCATTTAAAAGTAAAATAAGGTAATACGATCTCGTAAAAAATAAGGTAAAAAAGAAAAAAAAAAGGTCGGATGGTAAAATTAATCGAGTGGATAGTCCATTTATTAATTTGGTGGATAAATAATAGCGAGGCTTTATTTTATCGGGTTTTTAATAATATTAAAGGTAATAAGCTCCGAGACCGTAAAAAATTATAATAAGTATAAAAGCTTTATATAAAGCCTAGGTATATTTTAAGGCTTAGGTTTTCCGCTAATATTTTTTTTATATTGGGATTTTTTAAAGCCGATAAAATCAGCCTTTTTAGTTTTAATACTAAAGGTATAAGGAGCAATCCTTTTAATTTAATTAATTTTTTATAAAAATATTCTCCCCGTCGCCTTGGTTTTTGCCCTTAGAAAAAAAAGGTGGAATAGGTAATGCGGATAAAACGGCGCTTTTATTTATACCGAGGTCGCTAACACCAGTATTATTATTAGGATTAAAAATATAAGGTTAAAAATCGCCTTATTAAGCGTTGGGGTGGGAAGTATAACCTTTAGATCCGCCGAAGTTTTTATTACGGTAACCCTGCTGGGAGCCAATATTATAAGGGGAGCCAATATTATAAGGGGAGCCAATATTATAAGGGGAGCCAATATCGTAAGGGAAGCCAATATTATAAGGGGAGCCAATATTATAAGGGGAGCCAATATCGTAAGGGGAGCCAATATCGTAAGGGAAGCCAATATTATTAATGTACAAATTGCCTATTTTATTTAAAAACTGGGACAAAGGATTAATATTATTATTATTTTTAATTTATAATATAATATTACCGATATTACTAATTTAAACTTAGCCCTGGGCACTTTAATCTACCTGCATAATATAGCCTATATTATTAACCTAAACTTAGCCCTGGGAATTATAATTTACCTCCGTTCCCTTACCCTATATATTAATATTATCCTCCCCGCCCTTATAATATTATCGGCCCATTAACTAAGGCATTAATATAAAATAAGCCAAAATATTTAAAATTTTATTCTCCAAGTATTTAATCTAAGGGGTATAAAAAGGTGGGCCTAAAACCCTAAGGCCAAATTTAATAAAAAAATGGCGCACTCGGCGATAACGGGGGGGAATAATAAGCTTTATAATATTCTTAATATTATATTCCTATTTAAATTTCTTAAAAATACTGCTAAACCAGCGCTTATTATATATAAAAATAAATTATTAAAATAAGCTGGTTTATCGGTAATATAATATAAATAATTATAAAATAAAACCTAAAGGGAATATAAGCAATAAAACTTATAATAAACCCCTATTAATAAAAGTATAACCAAAATGCTATATAATTCCGTTAATAATTTTCCAATCGGGCGTAATACCGTTTTCGGAAACCAATATAACCAATAAAAAATTATTCTTTATCTCGTATATCCAGCATTTACGCTTCGTAATAAATCCCTCGGGTGGTATTTTAAATATTTCCTCCTTTTTTTTTATATTATACCTAAAATTAATATTGGGCGCTTGGTAAAAAACAATAAAAATATTAATATATATAAGGTTTGGTGATTAATTATAATAAATAATAAATAATAAAAAAATGCTCGGCTAAGGGTTAAAGGTTTGCGGGAAGGGAGAAAAATAAAAAAAAAAAATAAATTAAACTACCGCTTAAAATTTTACGGCCAGGGCAAGTATAAAATTAATTACGGTCAAGTGTTTTTTTACCGAATTAGCGGGGCGGGGCTTTAGGTTAATAATATTAGTATCGCAATTTAATATTATGGTATAAATACTAAAAAACGTAATATATATAAAACGTATAATGGCTCCCTTATAAATAATAAAAATTAATAATGTAAAAAAAAAAAGCTAATCTAAAGATTAAAATTAATATAAAGGCTAAATGGGCCAAAAGTATTAAAGAATAAATTTATAAGGGATTTTCCGGCTGGTAGAAAAGGGCAAGGTAAGATTAAGGGATAAAATAATAAATTTAAAGGTATACCTAGGAATAAAAAACCCTATATATAAATTATTTATTATTAAAAAAATGGTTAATTAAAATTCGGAATAATTTAAGGTGGGGAAAAATAAAAATCCGTTATAATAAACATTATGGTATGGTATAAAAAAAATGCGGGACCTAAAAGCGCAAAGGAAAATACTGCGGCCCTATAAACGCTAAAAAATAAAATAATATTTATATTTTAAATTATTTTGCCTTTTTATAATTAAGGGAAATCTCTTTAATAATATATCCTATTTATTTATTTACCCGAATAATTAACATTTTCCGTTTACCCTTATAAATAATATTTCCGCCGCCAATACCATTTCCGCCTATTACCAGCCTTATTTTTATACTCCTATTTCAAAAAACCAAAATAACCTTATTAAATCCTTAATATATTACCATACTAATTATACCTTCCTTTTAAATCATCTCCTAAAGCGTTTTTATAATATTAACAAAAAACTTCTGGTGGACTTCCTAAAACGTTCCGATAATATACCGAACCCCGGTTAATTGGTAGGCGCTAATAAAATGGGTTCATTTATAAGCGAGTTTCTCCGCCTTAATTAAGCCGGTAAAAAAAGCGGAAAATTAAGCAAAAAACGGGCCGTTTTTTTTAAAACTTATAATTTCGTAAATTTACCACGGTTAATAAACTAATATACTAATCCTCGAAAAGCAAACTATTTCGGGAAAACTCCAAAAAATCCGACCCCTTATAATTAATAAAATGGAATATTTTATAAGCACGCAGGTAGGATAAAACGTTTGCTCGGCGGTATAACGGTTTAATCGGTTTAAATTAAAGCGACGGGGAAAGGCTTTCAAAAACCGCCACTTTATCCGCCGTAAACGGCAATCCCGATTACCCCAGCGTTTTATTTATATTAATTAAAATAATATATTAAGATCCAGCTTTTATAAAGGCTTAAATATTACGTCGGAGGCCATACAGCAGGGCCTTAATAAACGAACTATAAAATAATATAACTATATTAAGCATTGTCTTAATAAACCCCTTGGCGTATTATCGTACGGCCCGAAACGTTAAATTATTAAATAATCCCGTAAAAATCCACCATATATAAGGCCAATTATTATCCGAATAAACTTATAAAAAGCCTAATATTATTAAACAAAGGTATATAATAATATATTATAACCCCTCCAAATTAAAAGATTATATTAATCTTAGGCATTAAATAAGCCTTAAAAAATTTTCGCCGAACAATTTGGCTTATTTCTTATTAAATTAATTACAGGGCAAAAATACGAGCGGCATTTCGGGCTTGGCGAATACGGATAAATAAGGGAGAAATTTAATAAGCCCAGCCTTTTTTATTAAATAATAATGCATAATTAAAATCATTTAATAAACCCTTTTAATGGAATCATATACCGAATTAATTTTAAAGGTTATTTAATTTATTAATTTATTCGGGGTGGTTTTAAACGGTGGTATCCACCGTTATATTAACCATTTAAACGGCGCGATTTAAATCGTTTATTAAGCCCATCCGTTTATATCGGCTAAATATTTTACTCCCTAAATAATTTAACCTTCCTACCTAATAATTATAATCGTTTAATATACCAAAAACCGCCACCTTTATATCCTTAATCTCCCCTTTTTTTAATATACTTTCCAATATTACGATAAACTCCTTTAAAAAAAAAACTAATAATATTACCGTATTATTTCTCCTCCCGCACGCCTTAAATATATACCAAATAATACTTTTAATTATCCGCTCCATATTTTTATTATTTACCGAGGATTCCGTCCCCTTAAACTTTAAAAAAATTAAATAAAATAAAATTATATGCTCCCTTTTTAAATCGTTTACCCCTTTAATTTAAATACAAAATTGGCCAATATATTATAATAAAAACTACAGATAATCCTTAAAACGTATATAATAAAAAACCACCTTTTTCGCAAACCTGCTTCGTAAACCTTATTTTACACGTATAATATAATTAATATCCTTCTTATGGCCCGTAAAAATAATAATAATTTTACGCGTAATACCTAATACGCGCTCGGGGAGATCGATAACCTTATATCCTATTTGGCCTTTATACTTAGTAATAAAGTGCAAGGTTAAATATTTAATAAAATCGGGGGCGGAAAAAAACCCCATATTATAAAAAATCCGCCCAACCTTAGGCGCCATCGTAGGCTTTCTCGTGCCCGGCGGGCCTTTAAAAACAAAAATAAACGGGATATATAACCGCGGATAAATATTATAAAACCGTATACCGTTTACGATCGGCTGGTAATTTTTAAATTATTTAAAAATATATTCGGATTTAAAAATACCCTCGAAAAACGTTCGACTATTCTCGCTAGCGCGTAAATATTTATAATCGTTGGTATTAAAATCTTAAGCCTAAAAAATAATATTTCCCGTCCTTTCGGATACGGCCACCGTTAAAATTCTCCTTTAGTAAAAAATTTTTAATAAAAATAGGCGTGGCCTTAATAAGGGTGGGCGAATATTAATAAAAATGGGCGTGGCCTTAATAAGGGTAAATAAGTATTAATAAAAGTGGGAATGGCCTCGATGGCCTTAATAAGGGTGGGCAAGTATCGATAAAAATAAGCGTGGCCTTAATAAGGGTAGGTAAGCGTTAATAAAAATAGGCGTGGCCTTAATAAGGGTAGGCGAGCGTTAATAAAAGTGGGCGTGGCTTTAATAAGGGTAGGCAAGCGTTAATAAAAATAAGCGTGGCCTCGATAAGGGTGGGCGAATATCGATAAAAATAGGCGTAACCTTAATAAGGGTGGGCGAGCGTTAATAAAAATAGGCGTGGCCTTAATAAAAATAGGCAAGCATCAATAAAAATAAGCGTGGCCTTAATAAGGGTAGGCGAGTATTAATAAAAATAGGCGTGGCCTTAATAAGGGTAAATAAGTATTAATAAAAATGGGAATGGCCTTAATGGCCTTAATAAAGGTGGGCAAACGTAAATAAAAATAAGCATGGCCTCGATAAGGGTAGGCGAGCGTTAATAAAAGTAGGCGTGGCTTTAATAAGGGTAGGCAAGTATTAATAAAAGTGGGCGTGGCCTTAATAAGAATAAGCGAGCATCGATAAAAATAAGCGTGGCCTTAATAAAAATGGGCGAGTATCGATAAAAATAGGCATGGCCTCGATAAGGGTAAATAAGTATTAATAAAAATAGGCGTGGCCTTAATAGGGGTAGGCGAGCATTAATAAAAATGGGCGTAGCCTCGATGGCCTTAATAAATGGGCAAGCGCCGATAAAAATAGGCGTGGCCTTAATAAGGGTGGGTATTTATACATTAATAATAACAGCTTTTTATTTATACGTATAAAAGCTTTTTAATGGCAATAACAGCTTTTTATTTATACATTAACAATAACAGCTTTTTATTTATACATATAACAGCTTTTTAATGGCGATGGCAGCTTTTTGGCTATACATTAACGATAACAGCTTTTTATTTATACGTATAAAAGCTTTTTACTGGTAATAACAGCCTGGCAATAACAGCTTTTTACTGGCAATAATAATTTTTTATTTATACGTATAACAGCTTTTTACTGGCGATGGCAGCTTTTTGGCTATGCATTAATAATAATAGCTTTTTATTTATGCGTATAAAAGCTTTTTACTGGCGATAACAGCCTGGCGATAACAGCTTTTTACTGGCAATAACAGCTTTTTATTTATACGTATAACAGCTTTTTACTGGCAATAACAGCTTTTTATCTATGCATTAATAATAACAGCTTTTTATTTATACGTATAATAACTTTTGGGTAACGATAACAGCTTTTTATCTATGCGTATAATAACTTTTTATCTATACGTATAACAACTTTTTGCTGGCGATAACAGCTTTTTATCTATGCATTAATAATAACAGCTTTTTATTTATACGTATAAGAGCTTTTTACTGGCAATAATAGCTTTTTATAATAATAACAGCTTTTTATCTATACGTATAACAGCTTTTTATCTGTGCGTATAACAGCTTTTTATCTGTGCGCAAAAGAGCTTTTTTTATCCAATCAACGATAAAAATTGTGTTATCAAGGTCTGTTATCGCAGGGATTATTTTCAAACTACCACTGATGACAGCAGGGGTTTTTCCCATACAAAATCGCGATTTTGGGCTTCTGTACGCAAAGTCTTATACTATAGGCTATATATTAAATCCGGGACGGGATAAATAATATTAAACGAAATAAAACTTAAGGTCCTTCGGCCGGTAGGCCCTTTTTTTTATTAATAAACGGTATAAGGGCTCCTTAATAATCTCCTCCTTAAATATTTCGAAATTATTATTTACCTTATCATTAAAAAACGGCCTATATTATTTTTTATATACCCACCAGTATTAATTAATATATAAGGGGAATTAAGATTATGGCGATTATTTAAGGGTAAAAGTTACGCGTAAGGAAAATAAAATTATTTTTAAGGGTAGGAATAAGGGCAGCGATTAATAATTAATAGGGGGTACGTGTATAATAAAATATGCGAAGGGTAAAAAAAAAAGGGAAGGGGTATATAATAATAATTTAAATAACTTTAATAAATTAGGCTTTTATTCCGGTAATATATATTCTCCCTTAGGAGATTTATAAGGGCGGTTATTACCCCCTTTTTCTTTTAAGGCCACCTGGCCCTTTTATTTTTAATATATAGGATTAATTATATAGGTAAAATCCGAATCCATATTATTTCCCGATTTTAATTCCATTATATTCTTTTAGTTCTCCGTATAAAAGTTAAACGGGTTTACCCCCTTATAAGCTATAAAATTTACCCTAATATTAAGGAACTTAAGGCGTATTAAAAAAAGCCTAAGGCCCATATAAATATTAAATATATAGGAACGTATCCCGGCAGTATTCGTATTTATATTTAGGCTTTACCACTTCTTATTATTAACCAAATAACCCTGGGGATTATTGCCTTCCGCTATTATACGTAAAAAAACCTCGTACCGAGCAGTAATGCCAACTTCCCCTTATAACCACCCTGTTTTAAAAAGGTTCTTTAATGGGTTAGGGCCCATTATAAATCTTAAATAATTCATATAAAACACCTTTACCTAATTTATAAAATGCCTTATATAATTATTAGGCGATGGCCCGAAGGGATATAATATATAATTCCTTTTCCCTTTTCCCCTTATGCCTAATTTTAATTCTTAAAGGCGGTATTATAGCCTCTTTCTATTATCCTTTAACTTTTAAAGTATAAAGGCCTTTTTATTAATATAAACCTCCCTTTTTATTCGCGTATAGATTTATATTATTTTCTGCTTATAAATTATAATCCTAAACGTTTTTAATATTATAAGGTGTTAAAATTGGTAAAAAGGGTTAATTTATATAAAAATAATTATTATAAAAAGGACCTTAGGCCGAAGGCCGTATTTTTTAAATATACCCCTATTGGCTTTATTTTAAAGTATTGCCAAAAACCTTATATAAGCCTCCCACGTATACCTTTTAAAATCCTTTCCTACATTCTTTAATATAAATATAATAAGCATTATACCCCTTGGGCAGTTTTAAATAAAAATTATTCGCGGGTTTTTTTATTTTTTTATTATAAGGTTAACCCTTATTTTTATTATACCGAGCAAATTGTAATTTTTAAAGAACGGGTATTATAAGGGAATTATAAGGGCCGCCTAATTTTTAATGGTTGGCATATTTTTAGGCCCTATTAAAAATTTAAAATCCGCAATTATAAACCTAATATTATTTACCCCGTTATATATTTGAAGGTAATCCTTATAGGTAATTAATTATTAATAGGAAAAAGGTTAATCATACTTTAATAATTTAATAATGTTATATATATATACCCAAATATTTATAAAAAACGCTTTGGTGGTAATAGGCCTTCGGAACCGTTGGCAAAAACGGTTATTTTTATGGCGATCGATAAGATTAAGCATATTTTTAATAATTACGCTTACATTTTTTTGGGCAATTTCTTTAAGCTTTGGATTATCTATATATAAAATATACAAGGGGATTGGCCCTCCCCAGCGGGCCTGGTTTCTGTATAGGCGTTAAGGTTTAATAAGGGCTTTTATACGAAAAATTACCTGTCGGAATAATTTAAATAAAAACTCCGATTAATATTTAAGCATTTAAGCGCTGGTTTTGTTTTTTAGCCTTAACCCTTCGAAGGTATAATCTCCTATTATTAAAATAATACTATTTAAGGCTTTTTCGCTTTATTA